>CP139504.1:92697797-92726490 GCA_021014915.2 Artemisia tridentata subsp. tridentata
GCTTTTTTAGATGGGGTAATTCTATAAGTAGCCCGGTCTATTGAAGGGTTGGCCTTTTATAGCCCCAAATAAGGCGCTTTCTCAAAATAGCCCAGGCAAAAAAGCGAGTAAATGTGGGTGCGACACGTGTCACCGTATTTTTTAATCGACTTTCCGAAAGCGACTTTTTGATTAATAAGCGACTTTCTATTTTGTCCTTTTCTAGCCAAAAGGTCAAACCTCGAAAATTGTTATTTTATTCTTTTTGCTTCTTCCACACCTTCAACGACTTTGTTTTATTTTAAGCGCCTGACGCATGCACTTTGAGCGACTTTTTCACCTGACAAGTTTTTTTACTTTTGCCAGTTAACTTTGTGCTATCCAAGTTTTATACGTTTTATATTATTTATACCTTTTATAGTTTTTTCTTTTATTTTCAAAAAGAAATATAAACAATAATACAAAGAAGTGTATCAAACACTCTTCGTTTAAAACTTTTTTATCTTCATCTGGCAATCAGAGCCACACGAATAAATTCAGCCGACGTCGGTGAACAACAAATCGAACGCCCAAGTCTAGCAATTAGACACACACAGGCCTGAAGCACACGACAACAACCTTTTGTGTATATTGTGGTTGTTAGATACTTAGATGGCTTCTATACTGTGTTTTAGTGTTACAGATAATGTTGGAAACTTTAGTTTACCTTGAATACCAATAAGGAAAATAGCTAGAGCATGGCGAATAAATTTCATCAGAAAAGGTTGAATCATTTGTAAAACGCGGTTTAGCAAATGATTATCATAAGCATGAGAAGAGGGTACATGCAAATCTAACCATGGACCGAAAACACTTTCTCGAAACAGGCTGATTCTAGATTGATTCTTTTCAAACTTAGTTTTAATGTTTACTAGAACAGATACCTGCGACCGAATGGTGATCTTTGCATCAAACAGAGGAAAATACTCCATATTGTGTCCAGCGTAAGGTTTTGTTTTGTCTGGAGATGCTGCTGCTCAAAATATATACAACTGCTCATGGCGTACCAACGAAAATACTCCATGCGTCATACTACTGCTAGTGTATTGTATAGTTACTTATCGTGTTGGAGATTCTGCTGTTGTAGAGTTCTACTGCTCGATTAAAAGATACTGCTCTTGTTGTAGAATACTACTGCTCGAGTTTGATATTCTGCTAGTGTATTCTATACTACTGCTCGTGTTGGAGAATACTACTGCTCGATTAAAAGATACTGCGGTTAAAGTAATTGATACTACTGATTTAAGTGTAACCATATATACATCTCATTATCCAATCTAAATACTAAACATACTAGACACATAAAAACAACGTCATCCTAAACTGCTTTAATGCATTTCACCCAAACTTGTTAGAACCGGAGCTCTCTTCCTTGCTTTCCCTCATATTCTTACTGTCCTTGAGTCGTTTAAACACAATTTCAAGATCGCTAATCCGTAGGTATAAATAGGTCGGATAGGTAGATGAATGGTCCCCAAGACTTTAGGCGGGAAAATGGACCAAAGTCGCCCGCCAAAAGTAAACTGTCAATTGTAGCTGTACGAAATAGTTTCCAACTAGTCGTACCTTTTACCAATTTTTGACTATTCTTGTACAATGACTTGATGCAACAACCAGTTGTATCTTATGCTTTGTGGATAAATGTTTGCCCCTTATTAACTCGAAAGGAAATATTAACTCATTTTTTTCGGCTTTAGATTGTCTCGACTTGTACCAAAAATAAAATAACCAAATAAAAAGATTTGTCAAACTAAAACTTGTTCACATATTAATATGGTGAGATTTTATTCAAATCCTACGGCTCGAAAGGATCTCCTAATTTTTTTCATAAAGGGTTAAATTGTTCGTTACTGAACATTTTCAAAGATATAAATGACTTGTAGGGTTGTGTAAGATTCCGTTGAAATGTTCGGAAGATAGACATAGGTTAGATGATGATAAATGTCATATTTATCTGGCATTATTGAAACCTATACAAGACTAAACAAAATGATTTTTTTATGAGGGAACTTTTATTTTATGGCCCCTTTATTTTATTGACTTAGACGAATGAAAACACCTGATTTTAATAATTTTTTGGTTATCAATCTGCAGGAACAATTAAAAAAATTGTTTTTGAGGAAAAATGAAGCCTAATTACGAGAGGTTTTTGTTTTAGACTGATATGTATGTATCGTCAGGTAAAGATTGTTTCTTGTTTTTTATTTCAACCACTTTTGCGACTTAGTATACAATTTAATCGACTATATTTTCTTTAAGCGGGATTTTTTTTAAAACACCCTCCCAGTAAGAGATACACTCAAATTCCACCAAGACACATATACTCAGTGGAACTGTGGAACAACCTCTTCATTTACCTTTACACCTGCTGTGAATCAAACACATAAATAAAATCAAAATTATAGTATTGCAAACATTACATGTATCTTCTATACTCGAGCTCCTAACTTTAATAATGTTTCGCATACGGGTATTTATACTCTTATTTTTTAATTCTTATAGTTTTATTTTTATTCCAATCATCATGCCTTTTGCAGCCTAGTTAATTGATGAATGTGTTTTTATTTTTCTTTATTACTGTATTTTACACCAACTATATTTGTTTATTTGATGTCTCTTTGTCTGGCCCCAAAAATATAATCATTTATGTCTATTGGAGTACTATGCAACATAGATCTGCTTAATGATATGAATGTTACCTTAAACTGTCCAAAAAAATATAAAAAATATGAGCATTTATAACACAACCCGTTTGTTGTTATTCATTTACACCACACCTTGTTTCCATATTAGCATTAAGAGTATTGAAGTTTTTTTTTTTTTTTTTTTCCCCAGAATATGAGCATTTATAGCACATCATGTTTCACTATAACACCTTTTAGAGCTGCTTATTTTTTTCTTTTCTTGTAGGAATATGAAGCCAAAGCCATCATCAGAAGTAAACCAAATTATTTATCTTTAATTAAATCCAAATTGGATTCGAAACGAAGGAAGTTGTTTCGTGCAACTTGTTTTGGTAAATGGCTGGACCTTTCTTATTTTGACCACGAACCACATATGATAGATTATATCTTACAGAAACAATGTTTGCCGAGTAATGCTCATTATGATATGCCGATTATATATTATGTTGAAGAACGGCCTATACATTTCGGCCGACCGGAATTTTGTCTTATCACTGGTTTTCGTTTTGGCAAGGTAAGTTTTACCTCATATAACTCGGGACACTTAAATTTTAGGAAGCGGGTTTTTCCACTCCGTGTAGGTAAGAAAGTAACCAATCTAGATATTCTTGGTCTAATTGAAGATGAGCAGGCATTTGGTATTATATTCGAAGAAGATGCAATACGTCTTTGTCTATTGTTAGCATTGGAGGTCATCTTTATGGGCAGATTACTAATCGAAGAAGTTGATGATACACTCTTCCGATTGATTGAAAACCTTGATGACTGGGATGCTTTTCCATGGGGGGAGCATATTTGGAGGCACTTGTATGATCAAATTTTGGACGTGGCGGATAAACATAGATATAAATTTTTTGAAGGCATTAACAAAGGCCGCAAGTTTGTTCCAACATATACGCTTTCAGGATTTGTTTGGGCTTTCAAAGTTAGTATATTTTTTATTTTATTTTATTTTATTATAGACAGAGTATGCTATTGAGGTTATGTTTCTTGCACTGAATTCTAAGAAGTCGTTCACATTTTATAGATATGGATAATGGAATCTTTTGAAAGAAGCATTCTTTGGTGGAATAAAGCGCCAGAAATGATACCAAGAGGAGTATCGTGGTCAAAGAACGCTACATTTAAAAGATCAGATTATAAGTATCTATTTGGAAAGGTAAAACTCTTCATCAAATTTGTCGTATTAATGCTTGCTGTTATTGTAAATTTTATGTTTTTACTCACTGTCAAATAACGCAACATTTAAAAGATCAGATTATATCTTTTTTTGTGTTTTTCTTTTTTGTTTTATTATTTTAATTAATTAATTTATTAATTTTTTTTTATTTTAAATTTTTTTCTTACTAATATTATTTTATTGTGATTTTGTAAGGATGCCAATGTTGTTCACGATCTTAGACCGACATTAGCTGAGAGGAAATCTGATTGGTATTTACAGTTTATGGATTTTTTCCATCATTACATACCTAGAACTCCCCCAGTGAAGACCACACATCTCGCTGATGCGTATTTCAAGAAGTTGGCCGCAGCACGCAAACGTGGAAAGATTGAACGTAAAGATTTACCTATTATACGCAAAAATGAGAGCAGTATAATAGAGACCAGCATAATTCAGGATGCTGTCATCACAGAGTTGAATGCCCGTGTGTTCAAACTCGAGGGAATTATTCAAGTTCTTGCTCGAGAGAGAAATGGGGTAATACATCTGGTTGACTTGTTCACTTACCTTGACATGTCTTTTTTCTTCTTGATTTTGTTTTTTTAACCACTATTGTTCATTCGCAGGAGAAATTGGTTTTTGATGATGAGCTTTGGAATCTCAGTGCAGAGTATTGCGACGAGCTAAATCATGATTTCCTTGAATTGTTCCATTCAAGTGTGTATACCATTGGCTCTCAACGTGTAGATGTAAATGACGATGACGATGACGACGTTGCAAAGGTAAATTACATATTTACTCTGCATGTAAACTCGCACCGTGTCGTAAAATGATACATCAACTTCAAACAAAGTTAACTTTGACAGGAATTTATTATTCAAGAAGAATTAAGATTGCCACATGAAGAATTAGAAAAGGTGCGGTTAAAAGAGCATGAGCTAAGCCAAGAGGAGAATAGGTTGAGGATGGAAGAGGATAACAGGATAAGGATGGAAGAGGCAAAGAAATTCAACGATGAAAGGGATAAAAAAAAAAAGGAAAGAGGCGCTTATGAATACTAATCACTGGAAAAATGCCATGGCGCGCATAGCCCATACAAAGAGGAGTGAAAGTTGTGGTGAAGCTAATGCATATTATTGGAGTAAGGCATATGCTGAAAAGAAAGCACAATGCTTTTGCCTACGTAATCCCGATATGACGGAACACCTTTTGAATGTCAAGCCATGGGTTGAGGTATGAAAACTACTAAACTGATTGTTTAAAATAGATCAAATTTATCATTTATGCTCGTAAGGGTAACTGTGTCGTATACTAGGATATGAAGCGATTGAGCAGCGAGGCGAACAAGGTTCATTTGACAGATGAATTTGACCGATATCTTGGTCAAATTGGCCCGCTTAATTGTAAATTCCCATGGTGCGAAGATGTGAATGTGGATAGAAGGTTCTGGGAAATGTTGGTTTGCTTAGACCCGACAAGGCAAGGTTGGCTAATGGATGAGGCAAGTACTTAAATAACTGTAATTCACCCTATACTATTGAATCAATTTATTTTAAATTTGTGACTTCGTTTATGATTCACAATTTACAGCACATAGAGTTGTGGGTAAATTACATGTGGCATGTGAGACCTGATACGGCTGATTGGGCGATGGTTAGTGGCTACTTTGTTCAGCTTCTACTTCAAAACTCGCTGCCTTTGTGGTATGCTAATGGGGAAAGGTACTCTGTTCCATGGTCCGATGTTAAGCACGTAAGTCCTTTCACTTCCATCTTGCTGGCATAATCTGCTTACTCGCTTCATTGGCTCCACTATTTTGTTCAAGTAGCCCAATACTTTTTTTATTTCTGCACGCCTGCTTTGTAGGTTTATATGCCTATTAATGAAGCGGCTAGTCATTGGTTCCTTGCACGTTTTGAGATAGAGACAGGAGTAGTTACATTTTTTAATAGCGGTGAAATTTATGTCGATGAATTGCCACAATTTTATATTGCAGTGATGGATTGTTTACGGGTTAGGCTAGCCGCTATATCCATATAATTAAGCTTCAAATTTTATATTGTTTTAACACTTTTAGCATTTTTCCTGCAGTCTCAACTACCAGAGGTCCTAAGTCAAGTGCTAGTATTCGAGAAGAAAGGCATAAATCCTTCAACTTACAGCATTACGTTTTCTCATGCTGACAAAGTACCTAAGCAGGCCGGGATATATGGTGATTGTGGTATTTGGGTTTGTATTTTTTTATACCGCTTAGCTTACGGTAAGTCGTTGGACGTTAAGGATCCTATTCAGGCCGCACTTGCATACCTCGAACAAATGGCTAAGTTTTTTTTCAAACGTCGCGTTCGTATTTAGTCATGTATCAAGTGTGTTGTAGTATGTAAAAAAACAATTGCTGATCATGTGATGCCTTTTGTATGTCAAATCTTGTTCAATGTCTTTAGTGATATATCCGGACAAAAGCACTTTTTATTAAATTTCAAATCATTATCCGTAAATTTTTATTGCTGTCTTAATTTGCATACGCAAAATAAACAAGAGCCTCGCAATAAAATAAACAACATAAACTTTGTCAAGTTGTATGGGTTAATATCCTTATATACACCTACTAAAAAGGATAAGCAATTAGGTCCACACCAATTAAAGTAGCCAAGGATGCTTCGGCTGGTAGTTCAGAACATTCTGCTGCTGGCGTTAAAGACGCTGCTGCTGTGACAGATAAAGTTCCTACTGCTTGTGCTAAAATTCCTGCTGTTGAGAATCAGGAGATTCTACTGTCGAGAGAATTGTCCATTGATGAACTCAAATAAGTACATATTATTACTATCATTTATCCTATTAATTTGACTTGTTTTATTATATTATGTATGAGGATTGATACTTAATCGTTTACTTTTGTAATTCTCAGTTGAAAACAAGCATTTGGTGAAACTTGGCGATTTTGGACTAATTATGGAGCAAAACATGCAAGAAGTTAAGAGTCTACTGAAATGTACAAGATCAAGACTATTCTGCTCCAGATGCGCCGCATCTCACTTATGACATGCGCCGCATCACTATCAATATTTCACCAGATACGATCCAAGATACAAGAGGACATGCGCCGCATCCTATTATGGAGTTACGCCGCATCTTCTGGCGGTATACGAATATTCCTGAATATTATAATCTTGGACCCCACGCGAAGTTAAGTAAATGCGCCGCATCTACTTACTAGATGCGCCACATCTTACCCTCAGACAGAAACTATAAATACCCCAAGACCAGACGAATTCCAGAGCTTTTGTTCGGTGACACATATATTAGAACCGAAGACCGAAGACCAGAAACCTAGGACGAATTCAGTGAAGGCAGCAGCACAAGACACACCCAAATCAAAGATACAAGAGCTGTAAGAAGGTGCTGCATGTGTTTAATTCATTAAGTAGTTTTGTTTTATTGTGTTAGTAAACTTTAATTCATCAAGATTGGTGGCTTGTGTAATGTGACAACGGAAAGATTGCACTCCCTTAAAACTGCTTTCTCATTAATTAAAGTTTATATGTTGATGTCATTGGTGACTTTTATTAGTGCATTGATAACCTCTGTGTCTAGCTGAGCGTTGATCGGGTCGCCATGCCTCTGCCCTCGCCTGTTTATTAGATCGCCTATGTATTCTATGGTCTGTAGAAAAGTAGGAGAGAGATAAACGGGATAGTCATAAGTAATCATTAAGGGTTTACTCGCCGATAAGATTAGAACCAACGAGAAAGGACTTAATCTCGGTGCGTTGCATCGAACTATACATGTTGATCCCAGTTGAGCTTCACGATCTTATTAACTACCTTAGATAAATCTAAAGTAATCGGTATAGAAACTGATCTTAGGTTGTATATCAAATATTATGCGGAAACTAATATTTGATCTTAAGAAGAAAACACAAAACGATTATCCAACAACACTTCAATTATATTAATAACGATTGCTCTGAATAGCAATAGGGTTACAAGAAACCTTGAAGTGTAAAACAATACGTATGCTAAGATAATCAATCAATCGATATCTAACTCTAACCCTAGAACCTCCTTTTATAGCATAAGGAGTCCTAGTCGGTTTACAAGACTTCCTATACAAGAAAAATATTCATACGTATCTTTTCTATACTTATCTTAACATACTTTACATAATTAATAAGCAATAAAGTAATCCTTCTAGCAGCAGAGTCCTCGTGAGCTAGCAGCAGAGTTACAATATGCCAATTATACCAAAACAGCAGAGTTATCAAAACAGCAGAGTTCTTATGCTAATCAGCAGAGTGACATAACTATCTGGCAGAGTTGTAATTCTCCAATCAGCAACATTTCAGACCCAACAATCCTCCCCTAAACTTGATATTTTTCTCCAAAAATCATCAAGTTTCCTTAATCCCAGATAACCACCAGGAGGATGCTTCCAAACATCTTACTGTTTTGAAACCTGTGATACCAGCAACTGTTTGTATTTCTCAATCAATTCTTTTGCTTGATTATCTGAATCAAATGGTCTTTGAAGTGTCAACTTTCCAGGTTGCAACATTTGATACAGAATAGATGTACTGTTGTTGATGACATAATCCTTCTCCACAAGCATATACACAGTCACACCTATACAAGACAAAACATGAACTCCACAACTTTGATATAAGTACCACTTCTGAACTGTAGAGCTCAGTAACTTCCTCCATTCAATACTTTTCTCATCTGATTCAAACATGTTCTTCAAGTAGTAATAATTTAGCCTCTCATACACTATCTCTGGTCTAGTATCTCCATACCTCATCTTGTACAAATTCCAGAGTTGAGTAATATCATCTCTATCCATATAGTGCAGCATTTGAGAAAAACTAATATACCCCACACTTGAACCATTTGATCTCTTTACTATCCAGCATACACTACTATCAGCTAAAATATCATGTGAATATGAAATTATTGGATATTTTACTGATAAAGGTACTTCATTAAGTAACTCAGGCTCTTCTTGAGGTTCATGAACTGTGAGATCCATAACCCCTTTCATCTCATCTGCAGTCACTTCTTCATTCCCTGAAGCACTATCTTCTTTCTCCTCTTCCTCAGAATCACTCATTACTACTGACTGAATTTTTCTCTTCTTCCTACTCACCTGCTTTACTCTCCTTCTATATCTCTTTGTACCAGCAGAGGATTCAGTCATTTCTTCAGTTTCAACAACAACTTCTTTCTCTTTCTCAGCATCAAATACTACAGACTTTGACACACTTCCACTCCCAGATGCTTTTAGATTGTCAGATCCCATAACTTCTGAATTTCTCTTCTTGTCAGAAACTTTTCTTGGATTAAGCTGAGCATAAGTTTCATAAAATTCCTTTTCAATTAAGTGATCTGGCTTTCCTTTGAAATCCTTCATCTGATAGTTTCTAGCATTCTTCAAATAGTATTTCATGTCAGTAACCAATGCTTTCCTTGAGGCTGACTTTGGTTTATAACCATGCTTCTGTGCTTCTGTTATCCTCTTAATCAGCTCTTCCCACTTAGCTAATCCATTCTTTTTTAGTATAAAAGCAACAAGCTCTTCTGTCTTTTCAGTACCATCCAACTGCTCATCATTTGATATCAGCCTAGCTTCACCTCTGACAATCATATCAGACTCAATGAAATATTGCAACTGCTCATCTAATTCTTCTTGACTAATCTCTTTAAATGAAGAGCTTTCCATAAGTTCAGTCTGATTTCCTTCTTCTTCAGCTGCAACTCTTCTAGCAAATTCTTCATCTTGAGCAATTTGAGCCTTTTCATCAGCCAACTTTTTCTTTCTTACAAGTTCTTCAGCAGAGTCAGCAACAGGTTGTGTTTGTGATGGTGTAGTTGTTTTAGTTTCTTTGTGCATGTTCAGCAGCACTTGAGCTAAGGTTAACTGTTCATCATCTGATTCATCATCAGCAGAGTTCTTAACTCCAGCACTTTTCTCTGTATTTTCAGCAGAAACATTCAACCTATCAGCAGAGTGTTCTTCTGCACCAGCAACTTCATCAGCAGAGTGTTCTACACCAGCAGAGTCACCCTTTTCACCAACATTTTCAACAACAGAGTCTTTTACAACTTCAACCTCATCTGAATCTTTTACACCATCCTTTTCTACCTCCCCTGAACCTATCACATCCTCTTGATCATTTATAACAGCCTCTTCATCATTCCTCCCCTGTTTGGAAGCATCCTCTTCCAAACTTGGTTTGGACCTCTTCTTGAGCCTCCCCTCAAGATGTGTAACCCTTAATTTAAGCCTCCTAATTTCAGCACCTTGAGTAGATCTGACTGTCTTTAACAAGTTGATGGAAAATTAATAATTTCTTAGATCAAGCACCTCCTTTGACAATTTGGTACAATTTTCCGTCAATTCTTTCAATTGTTTCATGATATCCTCACAACTTCGGTCTGTGTAACCTGACCCGAGAGGTTGATCATTGGAATTGGCATTTTGTACTGGTGTGTTAGCCGTCAAATCATCAGTTTCAAGTTCAATTCTAGCATCAACACTTCGACCTGTGTGACCTGGTCCGAGAGGTGTATCATTTGCAATGTCAATATGTACATAAGTGTCCATCAATTCAATATGTTCATCTCTGTCCTCATCACTTCGAGATGTGTTACCTTCTCTGAGAGGTGAATCTTTGGACATAAACTCAGTCTCATCCCTAGGATGAACATCTGAGCCCCCCATAAAATCCATTTGGCTGGGGTTACCACCAGTTGTATCAGGTTCCTGAGAACCTTCTACAAATGATGTTGCCATGGTTGAGGTCTTAAGTATGTTAGCACTGTCCTGTTCAACTACTAAGTTGGAAACAGTAGTGCCAGCCTCTTCCATCATGGTACCTCCACTACCTGTACCAGCCTCATCTGCTACCATACTAACATTGGCCTGAGGGTGCACAATGTTCTCATTTTGTGAATTCCTAGGTGATTGGGTAGGTTGTGGTTCAGTGGAAGATGATTCATTTAAACTGGTTGATGAAGATGTGTGATGGGAAGCTGTGGGTGATCCAGCTTCTTCATCCTCATTTACTGCAGCCACTACATTCAATATATGCTCAGTTAAGGGAGTAATAACACCAGAAAAACCTTTCCCATTCTTTTTCAAAAATGCAAACATCTTGATGGCCATTCTACTACAGGGCTCAATTTGTGAATGCCTCAAAGGTTCCCTTAGCTGTTTGTTTATTATAAGTTGTAGAAACCTAGGGTATAAATAGAACTTCTTCTTAACAAATTTCTTCATCCCCTCAAATATCATAACAGAAAAATCATAGGGCTTCCCTGTAGCTAAACATACTAAAGCCATTGCCTGAGATGCATTAAACTCACTCCACCCACCTATCTTAGGAAACAAGCAATGTTGTAGAGTATGCAGTAAAAACTTCCAATGGGGACACATACGACCTTTCAAAAATGTTCCACTATTCTCAGGTCTCTCATAACCAAAAGTCTCAAGTTCAGCCATCACAACTTCTGGGGTTATAGTAGGGGGTGTTGGGGTGCCTGACAATCTCAAACTTCTCTTAATTGTGGTTTCACTAACTACAATGTCCTCCCCATCTACACTACCTACCAGTCGTTCCTCACCATCTAAGACATCCATTCTAACAGTTGACCAAAATTGTCTCATATGAGATTTGTAAATTGTAGGGGCAACTGTTAATGCATACCTTAACTTAGACGAACCCAGAAAATCCATAACCTCGTAAAATCCATCCGCTGCATTAACCTTACTGAGAAACGCTATCTGATTGTGTTCGTCCGGAAACGTTCTTCGAGCCATTGGATTTGGGGTTTGGGGTGAAATGATATGAATTGTTGTGTTTGAGTGAGAATTGAGTGTAAGTTTGAAGCAATTAGAGCGTAATGAAATCAATTGGGTAAAAGATACCTTTTTGATTCAATTAGGGTTAAGGACGCGCCAAAATTTTTCAGTTTGACCCTTCAACTTTCAAACTCATCAGCAGAGTTATGAAAGTATTGACCGAAAGTCAACAATCCCAAAATCGTTAAAAATCACCTCCTTAAATATCATACCAACCTCACATTAAACTCCATAAATCCTTAATCACTAAAGCAAATCCCCAATTCCAAACCCTAACTTAACACCAATCCAACATGAGTTCATCAAAAACACCAATCATCGAAATATCTTCAGATTCATCATCGGAGGACTCAAAAGGTTGGGCTAGTTACTTTCCTAAGAATGCATCCACATCGCAAAACAAAGGAAAAGCAATCAAGGAAGATTCATACTCCGATCCACTTCCATCGACACCATCGTCATTTGAAGAATCAAGCGATGACGAAACAGCTGATTGGCCTGGGAAACAGCAAGGTTGGCCAAAACACATGACTTACTACCAAGGAGCTTGGGAGATCATCCCTCCAAAACATCCAATAACAGCTGAACTACAGAAGCAACTGGAGAAAGCCGCAGCTGACTTTGCAAAGAGTGTCCACATTCCACATCCGAAGCCAAATCCGGTTGAGAAGAAACCCTCTGTGCCAAAGAAGAACAACCAGCAGAAGAAAGCAGCTCCCTCCACCAGTCAGCAGCAAACTCCACCTCCTCGTCCAGTAGTGCTTGCACTCCCCTGCCCAAAGGTTTTTGAGGCCATGGGCACTAGGGGACCACGAAGCAAAGTCATGCCTGATTTTGCTAAGATGTAGGTTGTGAATCTTTGTAGCTTGATGTCTTTTGAACTTTTCTTTTGAGTGATGTTTGTAAGAAAACTGTCTCTGTACTTTGCTTATGGAATGAATGAACCTTTTAATTTTCCTTGCTTTACTTGAGTATTTGTATATGTATCTGCAAAAGGTTAGTTGCAAACAACAAACACAAACAAGAATAATTAATTAAGGAAAGAAGTGTAGAGTCACAAGTTGATGGAATTCAAGGGAATGAACCGAGCAGCAGTTCTCTTAACTCTGCTGCCAAGTCTAAACACTCTGCTGTTAAGCCAAAGCACTCTGCTATTAAGGCAAAACACTCTGCTGTTCAACTTGGTAACTCTGCTGCTGATCTCAAAGACTCTACTGATAAAGATGGTGATTCTAATGATGATTCTTCTGATGATATGCCCGAATTGGAAGAAGTGTATGTGGATACTGATGATGAAGTTGTTGATGTTTTTGGTCCTGAAGGTGATTTATCAAACTTGGAGACTGATATACCTGTTAGTCCTACACCAACAACAAGAATCCACAAGATTCACCCAAAGGAGCAGATTATTGGTGATGTTCACTCTGTTGTACAGACAAGAAGTAAATCAAAGGGGTTGAGTGATTTGCTTGATCAGGGATTATTTGCTCAGACACTTAAGAAGAGGAATAGCCACAAGGATCTACAAAACTGTATGTTTGCCTGTTTCTTATCTCAGGAAGAACCCAAGACCATTCACAAGGCTATGAAGGATGAAAGTTGGGTTGAAGCTATGCAAGAGGAGTTGCTGCAGTTCAAGCTTCAGGAGGTCTGGACATTAGTGGCTTTGCCAAATGGAAAAAGGGCAATTGGTACAAAATGGGTGTTCAGATGCAAGAGAGATGAAAGAGGGATTGTTGTCAGAAACAAGGCTAGATTGGTGGCTCAGGGATACACTCAGGAAGAAGGTATAGACTATGATGAGGTATTTGCTCCAGTTGCAAGATTGGAGGCTATCAGACTTTTCTTGGCATATGCCTCATACAAGAATTTTCCTGTGTATCAAATGGATGTGAAAAGTGCTTTCTTGTATGGAAAGATACCTGAAGAGGTTTATGTGATGCAACCACCTGGGTTTGAAGATCCTAAGTATCCTGACAGGGTCTACAAGGTGAAGAAAGCACTGTATGGATTACATCAAGCTCCTAGAGCTTGGTATGACACCTTATCCCAATATTTGTTGAATAATGGTTTTAACAGAGGAACCATTGATAAAACATTGTTCATTAAGAAAGACAAAACGGATATCCTACTTGTTCAAGTTTATGTAGATGATATCATTTTTGGGTCTACAAATAAGGTGTTATGTGAAGGATTTGAGAAGCTAATGCACAGTAGGTTTGAGATGAGTTCTATGGGAGAGTTGACTTTCTTTTTGGGGCTTCAAGTCAAGCAGATGAAAGATGGAATATTTATTAGCCAAGACAAGTATGTGGCTGATATGTTGAAGAAATTTGGATTTCAGGATGTGAAGGCAGCCAAGACACCTATGGATAAGAATAAACCTTTGCTCAAGGATGAAGATGGAGTAGAGGTTGATGTACATCTGTATAGATCCATGATTGGCTCATTGATGTATCTGACTGCTTCAAGGCCAGATATCATGTTTTCTGTGTGTGCCTGTGCAAGATTCCAAGTGTCCCCAAAGGTTTCACACTTGGAAGTAGTCAAAAGAATTTTTAGGTACCTAAAGGGTCAACCAAAACTTGGTCTTTGGTATCCTAATAATTCACCATTTGACTTGATAGCATACTCAGATAGTGACTATGCTGGAGCTACTATGGATAGAAAATCAACTACAGGAGGCTGTCAGTATCTTGGTCATAGGCTTATCTCTTGGCAATGTAAGAAACAAACAGTGGTAGCCAATTCAACAACTGAAGCAGAATATGTTGCTGCTTCTAGCTGCTGTGGACAGGTGCTCTGGATTCAGAACCAGCTGCTGGATTATGGGTACAATTTCATGAACACAAAAATTTTTATTGACAACAACAGCACAATGTGTATTATAAAAAATCCTGTTTTTCATTCTAAAACAAAACACATAGAGATAAGACATCATTTTATTAGAGATTGTTATGAGAAAAAGTTAATTCAAGTGGTTAAAATTCATACTGACAACAATGTTGCTGATTTACTTACAAAATGTTTTGACATCAGTAGATTTCAGTTTCTAGTTGCTAGTATTGGCATGATCAATCTTTAAGTATTTTAACTATCTTATCTCTGTATGATTTTGTAAAATTTTGTAAGGATTTGTGCTGTTGATTTGTCATTATCTTGTGTTTAGTTAAAGTCTGCTGTTTAGTTGGTTTGTTGCTATGCTCATGAGCAGGTTCATCATCACTCTCTGCATTAACCTTTGGTATTTCCTTATGTACAGCATCACCACCTGAACTTTTTCCTTCTTTAGCTGTTGGAGAGAAATACTGATCAAACTTCCACTTTTCAATCAACACAAACTCCTCTGCAGATCCATCCTTCTGTGCTTGTGTACCTGCATTAGGGTTAGTTTGTGTACCTGCAGACATGTGAGTAGTACCTGCAACAACTGGTTGATAATTCATACTTTTGGTTAAAGAATCAATATCAAACATCCAGTCAGGTCCTTTTCCATCAACATTAGGTGTGGTTTCTCTAATAGTCACATGTAAATTTTCAACTACATGCCCAGTCCTTTGATTAAAAACTCTAAAAGCCTTACTTTCAGTAGAGTAACCAACAAAGAAACCTATGTCTGCTTTTTCACTAAACTTTCCTAAGTGGTCAATGGTGTTCAAAATAGTAACAGGACACCCAAATGGTCTTAAGAAACCTATCATAGGTTTTCTACCATGCAATAACTCATAGGGGGTCTTGTTATGAGGCTTAACTATCTTAGTCCTATTCTGCACATAACAAGCAGTGTTGACTGCTTCAGCCCAAAAGATAGTGGGTAACTTAGACTCTGACAACATAGTTCTGGCAGCTTCAATTAATGTCCTATTCCTTCTCTCAGCCACACCATTTTGCTGAGGAGTTCTAGCTACACTAAATTGTCTAGTTATACCCTTTTCCTCACAGAACTGATTCATTACCTTGTTCTTAAATTCAGTTCCATTATCACATCTGATGACTTTGACCTTATGATTAAATAGGTTTTCTATCCTGGTAATAAAAGCCTTAAGAATGCCTGCAGTCTCATCCTTAGAAGCTAAAAAGAATACCCAAGTGAACCTACTATAGTCATCAGTGACCACTAAACCATACATATTTTTATTTAAACTATTCACATATGTAGGTCCAAATAAGTCCATGTGTAACATAAACAAAGGTTCAGTTATAGAATTCACCAATTTGGACTTACAGGAAGCTCTATGTTGCTTTCCCATCTGGCAAGCAACACAAACTTCAGGATTCTCAAAGACCTTTGAAGGCAATCCTCTGACCAAGTTCCCTTTCACCAACTTGTTCATAGCCTTGTAGTTCAGATGCCCAAGCCTTCTGTGCCATAGTTTGGATTCATCAACAGTGGCTTTGGCAAACAGACAAGTCAAATCTCTTTTAGGAATAATATTCTTTATATCCACACTGTATATATTGTCATGTCTAGGGACTTTAAGAAGAACCAATTTATCATCAGGTATCTTATAGTCAGGAGACAAAACAAGACACTCAGTGTCGGTAAAAAGAACAAAATTCTTCCTGTCACACATTTGTGAGACACTAAAAAGATTAAACTTGAGACCATTCACCAAATACACTTTCTCAAAATCCAACTTTCCAGTTCTGATGATGCCTTGACCAACTATTTTACCTCCTTTAGGATCATTTCCAAAGGCCACATAACCACCATCCAAAGCTTCAAAATTCTCCAAGTTGCTTTGGTCTCCAGTCATATGTGAAGAGCATCCACTATCAAAAATACATTTGTCCTTTAGCTCCTTTTGTAGATTGCCCTGCACAAAAAGTAAGAGAATTAGTTTCTCTTGGGGACCCAAGCCATTACTGACTTGGATCTACCTTGTGCATCAAAGTAGTCAAATTTCTTCAACTGCATTGGTGCACTGCTGTGTCTGAGAACATGATCTAAAACTTTAACTTTTGGTTTCCAGACCCAGCAAGCTGAGGCTTTAACAGCATAAAAATGGTTGCCCACAACAGTATCAGTCACAACTTTAGGCAAAACAACAGAGTCTGCCTGAACAGCAGAGTTTGCTGGAACAGCAGGGTTTGACTGAACAGCAGAGTTATCTATATTCTTCTTTATGGATACATTTGGGGCAATAGGAGAGATAACTCTTGAAGTACCATCTCTCATCAGAACTTCCCTAGGAACCATGTTTCTTTTGGGATGTGGGTGAGTCTTTCTACCAAAGTTTCTATGGTTCACCCTTGTATATTGGTTCCACACTGGTTTTTGATAGTAATAACACTCATCTTGCAAATGTTCAAAACTACCACAACTATAACATGCCTTTTTAAATAGTTGAAAATTAGTCCCTAATTTTTGTGAAACTAGGTTGTTCCAATTTCTCTGGTTTCCCCTAGGCAAGTTATTAGTTCTCTTAGGATATACTCTAGGTGTATTGTCAAACTCAGCCATCTTCCTAGAGATACCTTTACCTAGCTTAGGCTTAACAAACTCAACCTTTTTAGCTCTAGGTACTTGTGATTCAACAACAGCAGGAATTTCTTTCTTTTTGTTCTTAGAGGTTGAATCAGATTCTACAATCCCATCATCACTGTCAGACTCCCAATCTTCAATCAGGGGTGGTTGCTCATACTTCTTTAACTCAACCTTAGGTGACTCTTTGTTAGTTTCACTAGTTTCTTCTACAGGTTTACTAGTTTCACCTACAGGTTTATCCCCAGACTCAGATATGAAAGTCAATGTCCTAGTAGGAGGGGCATGAGCACTAAGTTTCTTAGGGTGAGCAACAGCATTGTACCCTAGTCCACTACCTGAATCAGCAAAGTGCCTTCCTATTGGTTTACTAAGAATGTCAGTAGCAAATTGTTGTTTTTCTATCCTAACAACATGTTTTTCAGTCTCATTCTTAGCTAAATCTCTAGCCTGTTCAGCCTCCTCTACTTTTCCCATAAGTACCTTAATCTCATCTTCTTTCTTAATAAGCTCATTTTTAAGAATAGTGATTTGATCAAGATATTCAATTTCAGCCTTTTTATAGAATTCCAATTTCTCTTCTAAATTCTTTAAACCATATTCATAACTGAGATTGTCTAACTTAAGTATTTCATTTTCCTTTTTAAGATTTCCATTGCTAGACTTAAGTTCATCAATTTTATCTGAACATGATTTAAAAGAACATGATGATTCATTGGATACCTCAGAGTCTGATCCAGAAGAAGAAGAAGAATAGGCCATAAGAGCAAAGTGTTGAACTTGAGATTCCTCTTCAGCTGCCAAAGCATAGTTAGGACCATCTTCAGCATGCTCACTCCAATCAAACTCTCCAAACCCATCACATGACACCATAGCAGCAGCAGCAGCATCAGGACTTGACTCTTCAACAGTAATCTTCTTGGTATCTGCAATGTTTCTTTTGGGTGCTTTGCATTCCCTTGCAAAGTGTCCCTTCTTTCGACAATTGAAACATTCAGCCTTTGACTTGTCAAATCCCACATTCCTGTTTCTTCTGAACTTCATCTCTTTACCAGTTCTCTTAAGAAACTTCCTTGCCCTCATAGTTAGCATTGCATACTGCCAATGCATATCCATTTCTTCAACATCATCAGGATCAAGTTCATCCAGATCTTGAGGCGTGACTGAAGTACTAGTAGTAAGTTCAGCCAAATAAGCACAAATAGCAGCATCACTGATGGTGTTGGGGTTAGCAGAGTCAGCAGCAGAGACATGTGAACCAACAGCAGGAGCAAAAGTACCAGCAGCAGAGTGCTCTTGATGACTACCAGAAGTCTTGTTGCTTGAGGAGACAAAGGCAAGATTATTAGTGGTAGAGGATGAGCTTGAAAATCCTTTAACTTCTGATTCATACACCTTTAAGTTGTTGTATAGATCATCCAATGTCATAGTATCAAAATCTTCCTTATGCCTCCAAACCACTGTATGAGTGTTCCACTCAGAAGATAGACTTCTCAAAAACTTTAGATTGACATCTTCTTGAGATGGTTCAATCTTCAACAGAGCCATCTGACTGGTTAACTTATGAAGTCGATCATAAGTTCCCTCAATGTTCTCAGAACTCATAGCAGAAAAAGTCTCAAACTGGTGCTTAAGGAGATTCTTTCTAGATTTCTTGGTAGCTTCATTCCCACCAAATCGAAGTTCAATAGCTTCCCACAACTCCTTAGCAGACTCAATATGATTAAAACTCAATTGATAATCATTAGGTATTCCCATCATGAGAATACTGTGAGCCTTAACCTCCAATCTTCTTTGAGCTTTCTCCTCACTAGTCTTGAGAGTCAAGACTGATCCAGTAGCAGTCTTGGTTTGCACCTTATCACCATCAAGAACAACTTCCCAGAGAGAGTAATCAACCATTCGCATGTATTGTTGCATCCTCATCTTCCAGATCTCATACTCTCCAGTCTTGAGCATGGGAACTCTGGAAGCAGTAACCATGTGAGTCGAATCGGAATCCATTGCTTGCTTTGATGATTAAACAGTTCTTTGTTTTGAACAATTCTTCTTGGTACCAGTTTCTAGATCACAAGCTCTGATACCACTTGTTGATCCCAGTTGAGCTTCACGATCTTATTAACTACCTTAGATAAATCTAAAGTAATCGGTATAGAAACTGATCTTAGGTTGTATATCAAATATTATGCGGAAACTAATATTTGATCTTAAGAAGAAAACACAAAACGATTATCCAACAACACTTCAATTATATTAATAACGATTGCTCTGAATAGCAATAGGGTTACAAGAAACCTTGAAGTGTAAAACAATACGTATGCTAAGATAATCAATCAATCAATATCTAACTCTAACCCTAGAACCTCCTTTTATAGCATAAGGAGTCCTAGTCGGTTTACAAGACTTCCTATACAAGAAAAATATTCATACGTATCTTTTATATACTTATCTTAACATACTTTACATAATTAATAAGCAATAAAGTAATCCTTCTAGCAGCAGAGTCCTCGTGAGCTAGCAGCAGAGTTACAATATGCCAATTATACCAAAACAGCAGAGTTATCAAAACAGCAGAGTTCTTATGCTAATCAGCAGAGTGACATAACTATCTGGCAGAGTTGTAATTCTCCAATCAGCAGCATTTCAGACCCAACAATACACTTCATATAACACTAGCAATAAAACAAGTGACAAACTACTTATCATAAGGACAGCCCTCTTATTGTCTCGAGTATTTATCTGTGTACGTGTGTGCTACTTGCTGATTCGTGCCTATTGGTCTAGTTTATTATTTAATTGCAACCAAATCGTGCCAGTCTCTCAGGCTGAACCCCCTTGCGTTAGATTAGATTGTATAGCTAACTTAATATATTAAAATACTGATTAGAATAACGAGATAATACGTTCCACTCTTAGTGATCGACACTCTACTTACCATTATATTCATACTGACCGGGTACACTGCTCGTTAAGTGTGTGTGTTATTGATAAGTCGGCTAAATATAAATTTAAAACTTGAGTAGGCATTAAAACTGCTAAACCGCAACGACACACGACACGCATCAAGTTTTTGGCGCCGTTGCCGGGGAGTGAATTGTTATTATCTGTTAATTTGATTAGTATTTTAATTAGGTTTTTAATTTTTTTTTCTAACCGCTAATTTTGTTGTGTATTAGATTAATTTGCATTCATTGTACTATTTTGCATATTTTCTGTTTTTGTGTGTTATTTGTTTGCTTTTGTTTGTGTTTATTTTCGTGTGTTTTTTATTTGTTTTTATTTTTCGTATTTTTTGTTTTCTGCTATCGTTGTACTGAGCTAAATCGAACGATACGGCGCATCTGATTTCTCAGATACGGCGTATTGCGTTCAATTTTTATAAAATACAACGCGTTTAATTAATTCGATACGACGCATCTTTTCCCCAAGATACGGCGTATCTGTTTTTAAGGAAAATTTTTTCTAAACGTTAACGCCATACGACGCATCTGCTTTAGCAGATACGGCGTATCTATTATTTTAATTAAAAACAGTTTTCGATTAATTAAACAGATACGGCGAATCGATCTCTATCGATACGGCGTATCTTCTGAATCAAAAATCTTATATTTTGAAACGTAACGAAAATACGGCGCATTAACTTTTGTTAATACGACGCATTTAATTTTAATAAGTATATCGATTTTTGATAATTAAAACAGATACGGCGCATTCTAATTTAAAAGCGGCGTATCTATTTTCAGAATAAAAGTCTGATTTATTTTTAACGTATTAAGATACGACATATCCCATTTATAGGATACGGCGCATCAACAGCAGATATCAGAAGTTTTTTTTTTTTTTTTTTTTTTTTTTACCTTGATCGTTTCACCCTTCTTTTGCAAGAGCAAGTTTTATTTCAGGAAGATGGACGATCCGGATATTACAATGGAAGAATATATCAGACTTGGAGAGGAAAGAGCCTTGAGCAGTAATGGGATCTACGATTGGGAAAAAGCAAGATATGGTGCACAAGTCATTGATACGAAAGAAATCACTATGGAAGAATACTTGATTCTTGGACGAGAAAAGTCAAGGAAAGAAAGAAACAAATTGCCATTTCAACACACCTGGTGTATGCCAAGTGATGATGAAGAAGATTCATATACCGTAAAACCAATTCCGGCAATTGTTATTGATAGTACTTTTTCTCCGGAGATTGTGCAAGATGATGTGTATACGGAACCTTACATTGAAGAATATTCCGCAATCGTATTACCACCATTAGACAGTCCTACGGATGAAGATGAAAAGTATTCTAATTCTGATTTCGAACCATTTAACGCCATAGTTTATGATGACATACCTCAACCAGATTTTGACCCAACGAGGGATTTTGAAGAAATCTGGGATTACTTGATGAAGGATGAAATTCGGGACGATGCTGAAATTGCAAGACCACTAGTTGAAGATAGAGATTCACGAGACGAATTGGAGTCACTTACAACACATAGTGGTACAAATTTATTTAATATTATTAATCCCGTTACTAATAATCTTGCTTGTTCTCCTAAACAGGTTGCAAAACAAAAAGATGATGAGGTGAAATTTATTACACTACCTATTGAAGCACCTGTGATCAACCCGTTTTTGGTGGAGCTCGAAGAAGAGTTTGGTGATGAGCTCTTAAACATTGCTTTGATTGATGAAGATGATGATTTAGACCCTATGAAGGTTATTGAGGAACTCGAACTTTTACTTGCCAAAGACCCTTTCTCATCTGCGGAAGTCAAGGGACGCCTTACTACCAAAGAGACTAACCAAGAAGAAAGGAGACTCATTTTTCCTCAACATACTACTCTTTCAGATGAAGTGGTCAAGTCATCCAATTTATCAACCAAACCGGGTAAGGATAGGAAAGATGTACATATATTGCCAAGGTATGATCTTTATTATTTCTTCCATTCTTTACTAGCAAATTTACACTCTTTTCGTGTTTATTGCTATTATCACCCGCATTTGATCCCAAGTGGGGGGAACAACACCCTATTACACAGTAAATAAGGGTGGAGTCAGGCTCGTGACTCGAACAAAAACAAGCGTTTCGTGGGAGGCAACCCATGCTTATCTTTTTTTATTTTTCTGATTTTGTATCGAGTCAGTCAGGCCGCAGAGGATACGGCGCATCTCAATTCTGAGATGCGACGCATCTCCTGCAATGGTCATATCTTATTTTATTTTTCTGCATTTTTAATTTCTGAATTTAAAACTTTTTATCAGTTTATTTTAATGCGGCGCATCCCTGGTTAAGGATGCGGCGCATCTTTTATTCTGATCCGTATTTATTCCAGGCTCGATACGGCGTATCTTCTTCCATAAGATACGGCGCATCGACTGACCTGATGATTTTCATTTTTAATTTTTATGTTTTATTTTTACCTAACTACTAATGTGTTATGCAAGTTGAACCTTTCTTACCTTAGGTGTGTTTTAAAGCCTTGGTGGTATTATAGATTCCTGCATTTCCTGTGGATACATCGAATATGAAGCTTAAACGTTCTAATCCACAAGAAAGATGATTTTTGCTCTTTTACAAATGGAGGATCATACCGAGCAAATCTCAGGGGAGTTTTTCTGTTCTAATTCTTTTATTTTCCAGTTTTTAACCTTTTATACAAACAACGAGGACGTTGTTTAACTTAAGTGGGGGGATTGGAGAATTAGAACACTTAACATTTACTTGTCCTAAACTTTTAAAAATATGCTTAAAATGTGCTTAATATATCAAAATTTAAAATTTTTAGCATGTTTTTGTTTAAAGTCTAAGTTGCATAGCTGCACACATGACGTTATTTTCAAAAATTGTGAATTTTCCAAAATTCACAAATCTATGAGTGTGCCGGTGACTTGTAAACTTTAGAACTTGGCTTGTATACTATTCGAGACCACCATAATAAGTATTATTTATATAATTGGAATGACTTGTCTAAATTGGTAAATTTCTAGGATTACACCCAAATAGCCTTATATGTTACGTGATATTAGCTAACTACACTGGTTAGTTAACCCCCGTATAACCCTTTTGTTACTCTCATTTTTAGAGTAAGATACCCCTAGAAAAACACTCAGAGCCATTCCTTTCGTTTCTTACACCTTTGTTATAATGTTTCGTTACACCTTACACCTTAGCCTACCCTGTAGATTAGAATCCGTGGTTGGTTAATTGCTATAGGCAAAGTGTGTTTCCTTACATTACTTGTGTTCGCGTGCGTAATTCATTATCTATGGTTAGGTCGGGAAATTGCACAATGCAATTGGAGTGAAAGTAAATATTGTATATCTTTGAGTTTATTTTTCGTGTGTTTACTACTTTCACTATTACCGTTATTTCTGAAGTCATGAAAAGTATGGAAAAATTATCCAGAAATATTGTTTTGGTGATGTGGTGAAATTTTACACATCTATGTTTATGTTTCCAAAAAAAAAAAAAAAAAAAAAAAAAAAAAAAAAAATCAAAAAAATGAGAAAAGAAAAAGAAAAAGAAGAAAGTTGGATGTTTGTTTTAACCAACGATGTAAAGTTAAGTAAGTGGTCAATATCACCACTATTTGTTGTATATTATATCTATGGATTGAATGGGAGTTGGCAGTTATGGGAACGTCAACTAAGGTTTATTCTTTGATTAAGATCTTGTTGAGTATAATTCGTGTCTACCTAAAGCGTGTGTTTCAAGTGTTAAAGCGTGAGTTATTCAATGATATGAGTCTTATTCATGGGATGGTTGGGGTAGTGATTAACCACACTTAGGATTTTAATTTATTTGTTTTGTTTATTTTTCATTTTACACCAATTTATATCCCAAATATTATCCATACCCTGTATTATTCTTTATCCAACCAAACCTTTGATTTATTGAGATTAGGGATTTGAGAAATCTTAAGTATCGTAGTCGTGGATTCGGCTATGTATTTATGATTTTGTCGCCCTTTTTGATATATTATTATTGGTGAAGTTTGGACCTATCTTTAGCCTATTCGAGTTAAGGATTTGAGCAATTGCAAGTATCGTGTTCGTGGATTCGATCATGTATTTGTGATTTTGTCGCCTTTTCTGGAATTTGAGATCGATAGAGATTAAGAATAATTAACCTTAAGCCTAAAAACCCTTTTTACCGCTTTAGACTTGTTATTCCTTTGCTTTAGTGGAGGAGATGTGTATACTTGCCAAGCTTATGATAGAATATTCGTCGCGACTGGACAGTTAAACGATTAGATTTGCTTTTATCAAAATATTTTTATTCTACTTCTAATTCGTTAAGTGTTTAGTTGTGTGATTATGACAAAAACGAATACATGCTTAAATATAAAAATAAATCCTAATATCTTTTAGGATACATTTTCATAAGATTAATTCTAAGGTTTACTTGGGGACAAGTAAAGTTCAAGTGGGGGGATATTTGATGAACTCAAATAAGTACATATTATTACTATCATTTATCCTATTAATTTGACTTGTTTTATTATATTATATATGAGGATTGATACTTAATCGTTTACTTTTGTAATTCTCAGTTGAAAACAAGCATTTGGTGAAACTTGGCGATTTTGGACTAATTATGGAGCAAAACATGCAAGAAGTTAAGAGTCTACTGAAATGTACAAGATCAAGACTATTCTGCTCCAGATGCGCCGCATCTCACTTATGACATGCGCCGCATCACTATCAATATTTCACCAGATACGATCCAAGATACAAGAGGACATGCGCCGCATCCTATTATGGAGTTACGCCGCATCTTCTGGCGGTGTACGAATATTCCTGAATATTATAATCTTGGACCCCACGCGAAGTTAAGTAAATGCGCCGCATCTACTTACTAGATGCGCCGCATCTTACCCTCAGACAGAAACTATAAATACCCCAAGACCAGACGAATTCCAGAGCTTTTGTTCGGTGACACATATATTAGAACCGAAGACCAAAGACCAGAAACCTAGGACGAATTCAGTGAAGGCAGCAGCATAAGACACACCCAAATCAAAGATACAAGAGCTGTAAGAAGGTGCTGCATGTGTTTAATTCATTAAGTAGTTTTGTTTTATTGTGTTAGTAAACTTTAATTCATCAAGATTGGTGGCTTGTGTAATGTGACAACGGAAAGATTGCACTCCCTTAAAACTGCTTTCTCATTAATTAAAGTTTATATGTTGATGTCATTGGTGACTTTTATTAGTGCATTGATAACCTCTGTGTCTAGCTGAGCGTTGATCGGGTCGCCATGCCTTTTGCCCTCGCCTGTTTATTAGATCGCCTATGTATTCTATGGTCTGTAGAAAAGTAGGAGAGAGAAAAAACGGGATAGTCATAAGTAATCATTAAGGGTTTACTCGCCGATAAGATTAGAACCAACGAGAAAGGACTTAATCTCGGTGCGTTGCATCGAACTATACACTTCATATAACACTAGCAATAAAACAAGTGACAAACTACTTATCATAAGGACAGCCCTCTTATTGTCTCGAGTATTTATCTGTGTACGTGTGTGCTACTTGCTGATTCGTGCCTATTGGTCTAGTTTATTATTTAATTGCAACCAAATTGTGCCAGTCTCTCAGGCTGAACCCCCTTGCGTTAGATAGATTGTATAGCTAACTTAATATATTAAAATACTGATTAGAATAACGAGATAATACGTTCCACTCTTAGTGATCGACACTCTACTTACCATTATATTCATACTGACCGGGTTTCACTGCTCGTTAAGTGTGTGTGTTATTGATAAGTCGGCTAAATATAAATTTAAAACTTGAGTAGGCATTAAAACTGCTAAACCGCAACGACACACGACACGCATCATCCATGATGATGTGAGTTTAGCCGAGGCAAAAAACACAACTTAAAACAACACCAGCACCTAAACACCAACCACCTACTCCTCAATGATAACCACAACCACAATGAAAACAATAGCAAGTAACACCACCACTCCAAGAGCTCCTGTCAAAGGAGTTACAATTATAGTGATTCTGCATGAATCTAATCATGAAGTTCCCTTTGAGTACCGGCCAAGGGAGATTCAAGAAAAGTTTAATGAAGAGGCTGAATCATAAGCAACATTGAATGTTTGGGACGAGGAAGATGCAAAAAAGAAATGATAATAATAATAAATAAATAAAATAAAATAAATAAATAAATATAAAAATTATGAATTAGAAGCAACAACAAGGTTTAATGAAGACTTCACAATTAGGAAATTTGTGTTACCACGAACATAAACCTATAAACTTCATCCAACAAAACCCATCCATTATGTATTTTATTTCTTTCAAATGCAAATCTTTATGAGTAAATTTTTAATGTGTTTATCGAGTATGTTGTAGTATATTATATGTCTTTTGTCATATTCTCGGACAAATTAAGGTTATTTATTTATTTTAGGGGCCCTTATTTTAAATTGCAAATCACTATTAGTAACTTTTTTTAATGCTGTTTTATTTAGATATATCCTTCTAAACAGTAGATATATTGTACAACATGTAAGTATCTGTAGTATATAAGAGCTTCACATGCATTTTATTGTTGGACCTATCAACTAGTATCATAAAACAAAAATAAAAATAAAATTAAAATAACCACTTTGTTTTCACTATATTTTAATTTGTTCATCAAAGGGATGTCATCTACTGGTTCAGGATCAACAACCTGTAATGATATTGGGGGTGACCAATGCGTGTATGTTTCTCTATTAATTTTTCTATCCTTTTTAAAGGTTTACTATTTGTGTAATGACATATGCTTGTTTTAATTTTTTTCCATTGTTAACACAGGAACTCTAATAAACCTGACGAGCTTGTGTTTGAGGTATATTATGGTAGTGTTTTTATGTATCTTCCCTTAAGGTAAGCTGGTGGCGAAGTTATAGACTTGAAGTTGTCTAGGTCAAGTAGGTTATGTTATTCTGAGATGTGTGATTATTTTGTTGAAAAACATCAAAGAGGATATATGGGCGTGGTTTTATTGTAAACCTATGTGTAGCGTGGAAGAAGGTTTGACCATTGTCGAAACTGATAATGATGTCAAAAGATTGTATGAATTTTGCTGAGATTAATGGGTCATTCAGGTATTTGTTTGTGCAATTCCGCAAGCACATTTAGTTACCCACTATCATAAGAACTTGGCCTTTGATGACTCTGACGATGCGGTTACATCTAAAGTCAGAGTGCATGAAAAAAGAAAGAAAGAATATGAAAAATGTCTTTGGAAGAAATAATTGCCTGGGAACAAGCAGAACAAAACTCGCCAGGTATTCTTAAGACACCTTATCCCAATCCTTTTGTCGAGGAAAGTCTCTTTAGAGGGAGGGGAGATATGGAATACAATGATGACAGCTTGTATTCTCCGGAAGGGTTCACGTCTGTTAATGGCTCATACATCCCAAAGGATTGTGACTGTGGCTGTAGGTGTCCGAGTTTTCTAAACTCCCTTGTTTACTTTGCCGATGATTTTGCATATGTAGTGTCTACTCCTGTTAAAGGTAAGAGGGATTTAAAGGACCTTGATGATGATGGCACAGCTGCACGATCTACAGTTATACAAAAAGCGCCAAAGGAAAGTCGTTTTCAAGATATCAGTTCAAAAGGCAGGAAACTTTTGAATGATTTTGAATCCGTTGGTGATGATGTTCAGCATGTGTGTGATGGAAACTTTGTTGTTGGTGGTACAAATGAATGCAATTGTGTTTGAACTTTGTTTCTTTAACTTTCCTATGGTAACAATATATTGAAATAGTTAGGTTAGGGAAACTTTATCGCGCTTTAGGGATAATTGTTGTCATAGGGTAAGTTGCATACGCTAACAGTATAATTTTTCAGAGCGTTTTGGTTGTTCATGTATGCTTACAAGTGCCTTAATGAAAGCAACTTTTGTATTTTTAGCTTAGTTAAACAACCTATGAAAAGTCTCCGTAATCGACTTTTAGGTGTATAGCTAAGCGACTTTGTAAAATCCATCTCTAGGGTGCAATTGCACTGTTAATGATGCCTGCATTGCGTGTTTCAACCGAAGCCTTTTTTTTTTAATGACATTTTATGATTTATTTTTTATACCGACCTGTTATCCAACCAGCAAATTTTAGTGTGTTTTTTTGTTCTTTTCCTTTACTAGGCTCTTGTACTAAATAATACTATATTTTTGCGAATGTAGTATGTCTTTAATTTGTTTGTGCGCATCTGGTAAACATGTATTCTTTAAAATCTAATAAAAGAAAGGATTTATCACGTTTGAAAACTTAAATTGTTATGTAAACGTACATGTCGCTTTATAACGCGGGTGATTGGTTTTGTCTTTATAGCAAGACCACAGTTTTTGTTCACTTGGGTTTAACGCAAGTAATAATCATATGAAATGATAAAGTGAAGCACAAATACGCACAATAAAACGTATAAAAAAAATTTAACCATAATGGTTAAATTCAAATTCAGTTGCTAAAAAAAATAAATTAAAAAAAAA
>CP139504.1:92726590-92757510 GCA_021014915.2 Artemisia tridentata subsp. tridentata
ATTACAACTTAGTATCATCTTGTTACTCAAGTTGTTTGTTTTGTATACTTTGTAAATCATTCATTCATTTGTGTAAAGTGTGTATATAAGGTGTAAACATAAGTGATTAGGTTAGTGTAGTGTGTAAGTAGCAAAGAAGTTGTATAAGAGGTTGTGGTGTAAAGAAGTAGTGTAGAAGCATAGTGAAGTTGTGAAGTAGTTGCGGTGTGAAGAAGTTGTGAAGCAGTAGCATAGAAGTCGCGAAGCCGTAAGGTAGAGGTCGTGAAGTCCTTGTGTTGAAGTCATGAAGCCGTAGCATAGAAGTTGTGAAGCGGTCGTGTTGAAGTGGTGAAGTCCTAGTCGTGAAGTCCTAGTGTTGAAGTCGTGAAGCCGTAGCATAGAAGTTGTGAAGCGGTCGTGTTGAAGTTGTGAAGTCCTAGTCGTGAAGTCCTTGTGTTGAAGTCGTGAAGCCGTAGCATAGAAGTTGTGAAGCGGTCGTGTTGAAGTCGTGAAGTCCTAGAGTTCAATTCGTGAAGCCGTTGTGAATAAGTCGTGAAGAAGTTGTGTTGTGAAGTTGGGAGATTGGTTCTAGCTACGATTAGAACTCAACATTTAGCTTTGTGTCGTTAAACCCGTGTAAGCCAAATTCGTGTAAGGTTTTCTCCGCCATAAGGGAGTTTATTGAAGTTGTGAAGAAAACTCTCGAGCTAGGTGCTCGGGGAGTGGAGTAGGGAAAGGAAGGTTTCCTTGTAGCCGAACCACTATAAATCTCTCGTGTCTCGGTTAGATCTTTCCATCCCTTATTTATTTCTTTACTTACATCGTCATTACTTTCATACACATAGGCTTATATAATTGTTAGTATTACTTAGAGGTCGACTTCACATAAAGATCAATTTGAAACTCCATTCAAGAAACCAAAACTTTTATAATCAATTTAAAAGAATACATATATAACTAATAATAAGGTTCAAGTTTTATTTTTCATACAAACTTGAATCTAAGTGTTTTAAAAATAAACAAAGGTTTTCATAATAAAATTAAAAAGACGTAAAACTATTCAACCCCCCCCCCCTTCTAGTTTTCCACAGAATACTTCGTCGTCTACTTGTTCTGCCTAACTTAACTTTTGTTTCTTGTATGCCCTCATCTTTTTCTTCCTAATTACATACTCATCCTCATTCTCATAACCACTTGCAAACTCATTATCATCACAGAGATCATCTAACTCATTTTTCTTAAAAAAATTATCTGGTATCTGGTTAGAGCTACCTATATTGGGTAACTCTGTAGTCTCAATCAATTTGAACATAGCAACATCAACATCAGGCTCCTCAAAAGTATTCTCCTCATCAACAACTACGTTTCGATCTTCAATGTTCTCAATAACATTGACATCACTCTCATAACTATCTGTTTCACTCGCATTTTCATCACCTAACTCTTCATCATCAGTTTCACACAACTCTATAGATTTACCTTTTTGTATATGCTCAACAGGTGTATCTATTTCCTCGTCTTGATGACCTAAGTCTTGTTCAGTTTCACATACCTCTACAGTACTATCTACTTGGATATGGTAAACAAGTTTATCTATTTGCTTATTACCATCACCTAAAACATCTTCACTTTGACAGACCTCTACAGATGAAAACAAGGGTTCAATTTCTGGCAACTGACTAGGTTGTCCCAAAGTATTGGCTTCCAAAGGTGGTTGTGTAACTTGACTTAAATCCTCTACCACAGGCTTATTAACAATGTTTTCTAAGAACAATTTTTTGAGCAATATGGAACAATAGCAAGAGCTGCCTTCTTCTTTGTTGCATCCACATGAGCAATAACTGTCCTAATTGACTTTGGTGACATTTCATCAACATCCAATCTTGTCTTACCATTTTCAACATAAACTTTTATCATCTTATGGTCATCAACAAGTTCGTTCAATATTTGTAAATTCGCAGTCTCACTTAAGCTATACAAACCATCATCTAAATTACTACTAGGCTTAACAAAGTAATAGTAATTTTTTTGACCTAGCTCGTAACCCAATTCATACATAAGAACATCCAACTCTTCAATTGACACACTATCAACATCAACCAAATCAACTAAAGTTTCCATACCTCCATCGTATATTCTACCAGGCCAGTATTTAAAAACACCATTATGATAAACCCTCATGCTAAATATATTAGATCTACCACCTGAAACATATCAATAGAACAAAGCACATTATCAAACCTTAATTGCAAAATAAAATATACCCCTATTAGATATTCCAACGATTATAACAACAAAACTTACCGTATTTCTTCTTATCAGAGTTGTACAGAACGGTATAATCAATTGGATAACCTGGATCTCTTCTTACTTTCCATAAAGTAAAATCCATGTTTTGGAATTCTGAATAATATGGAACTGGTTTTGTGACATGCAATGAGGGTTTGTGAATTGTGATAATTCTTGTAAAGAAAGTTTTGAGACGAAAAAAAGAGGTAGTCTAGGTATTTATGGGGCAGGAAGAGGGATAGGACGTGTGGAAATAATACAGACTTGGTATAGCGAAATTGCGAAATGACGATTATGCCCTCAGACTAAAGACAAAATGAAACGGAAAGGAACGGGGTTGACAAGAGCATTACGGGTCAAAGGACGCAATCGGCCTCAAAAACTTGAAAAAAGGACTCACAGCGACGAAAATGTAAAGTTTCGGGCCCCGGCGATGCTTTTTGGCAAGTTTAGGGACCAACGGTGTATTTTTGTCTTATGTATATTTTTATCAGTTCTGTTAATAGCTATGTAATTTTAGGACCTAAACAAGTTAACTTTAAATAATCAATCTACCAATCCGTTTGACCTACTTAGTTAAATGGGTTATGCGGGTCATAAACTGGTTATACATGTTATGCAAGTGCATGTTATGGTTCTTGATACGATTGTTGGAAAATTGGTCATATGATGGTTTGAATGACAATTGATGGTCATTAAATACACTAATGGGTGTTAACACAAAAGTTAATGTGTGGTCAAATGTAACTACCGAATTAATTGTGTGTTCATGAGCCATTAGTATAATTTATTATTGGACGGTTTTCTTTCTTTCCCCTTACCTATATATTGAGAGTTCTCCTCTCATTTCTAGTACATCGAAAACATAACTCATTCCTCTCTTTTCGTTGTTGACCTCGATGTTGATTCATTTTGTATTGGTGCGTAATAGATGGAAGACATGGTTTTGGTTCACCTTGATAACCCGTTTGTGCTAACGGAGTTATCCGTTGTTGTTGTATCCTTGGAGATAGACGTTCATAATTCTCGAGCACCGTGGAGAGGACAAATTTGTCTTAAGAAAACTGTGAGCATCACAGGCCTCAACATTTCCCTTATTGTTTATTTGTTAAGTCTCGACAATCAAAAGGTTTAAGGTATCATCATCTACACTTTTATGTTTATGTTATGGTTTATTTGTTTCTAATAGCAATACACATGTAATATATAACAATCTTAAGACAGACTCTTTCATTTGCTATTAGAGGCAATCATTTTTAATATTCATGAAACAGTAACTTGAAAACGTTAAGATTTACGTTTTTGTTGAAGAAAACCAAGACTTAACTCGTTTGTTTCATTTGGATACTTATCTAATGAAATTTATGTGTGTCCATGATAATAATTGCTATTTCACATGAGTGATTTTTTTATTTTTTTAGGGCTTGGAGTGTTCTGGGTGTACAGCTTTAGTATTTATATAATGATAGAGAAACCAACAAGCCTCACATTCGTAAATGACTATAGATAATTTAATTAGGATACTCTAGTTTGACTTGATAATTTCTCCATCTCAACGTGTGTATCTTTAACATGTGTAGTGGATTTTACTCGGCAATAATAAGATATAGTTAGGGGAGACTAGCTTGAAGTAGAGTAATTTTTCATTAAAGGGAATGAAATAAAAAGAACTTGCTAGTGTAGCAGTGTTACACAACTTTTGATTGATAATGATTGATTTACGAATAAAAAATATCGTAAACAAAATATGTGTATATTCAGTTTTACGAGTTATATTTATTGGTTTCGAAACACGAGAATCATATTTGCGAGCGCATAACTAATTATGTTGATTTCCCAAAAATTAACATTAAACATCCTTTTCTTCAATAAAAGATTTTGAGATTGCTGTGACATTATTATGTAGCAAAACTGAATATTTAACATGTTGTGTATGTTAATATGGTACTTCGTTCACATAAAAGAAATAATGAGGTTTGTTTCTTGTTTATAAAACTTTATTACACCTTATGCATATTTCATGTTATTGAAATTTATTTGTATTAATATATGTTGATGATTGTCATCGAACTAGGATTTCCACCGCGCGTTGCGGCGGGAGTGTTCGAATACAAAATTATTAAATTTCGTTGCGCTTTGTCGCGGAGCTCAAGGGAGTAACTCTGTAACGGATCGATAACCCCAAGAATAATTTTTGTATATATATTTTTTTAATATTTTGTGAAATTTTCCCTAACGTTAGCATTTCGCTACGAAGTTAGTGATCAAGGACTGACTTTGCAACAGATGTATAACATGAAGGACCAGTTATGTAAATTATGTGAGGACTAAATTTGTAACGAACCTCTAAGATGAAGGACCAAGTGCGTATGGATTTTTTTTTAAATGTTAAAGATAACGGTCGTTAGTTACTAAACGTGAAGTTAGTGATCAAGGACTGACTTTGCAATGGATGTATAACATGAAGGACCAATTATGTAAATTATGTAAGGACTAAATTTGCAACGAACCTCTGAGATGAAGGACCAAGTGCGTACGGATTTTTTTTTAAATGTAAAAGATAACGGTCGTTACTTAACAGCCGTTAAGTAATTAACGGCCGTTAGTACTGTACATTTCGCTGTGTGGTGTGAGTGCTTTACACTGTAGCGCTACAGTGTTTTTGCTACAGTAGGATCCTGCTAAATGTTATATGTAATAATATATTAAAGAGTAAACTACACCAATGGTCCTTGTGGTTTGCGTTGACTGGCGGATTCAGTCCTTTGACCAAAAAACTTGCGCCGGTGGTCCTTAAGTCAGAAACGTTATGCGTCGTTAGTCCCTCAGTCCCATGGGCCCCACAAATATTAGATAACGCCCGTTTTCTTTGATAACTAAAGGGGCAAAATGGTCAATTTATCTTACACTCTTTAATTTAAAACACACCAACCACGATCAAATCATCAGTCATCCCCAAACTCCAAACTACTCACACACACAGACCTTCTCATCATCTTCTTCTCCAAATCAATTACCCTGTTAATTTGTGAGGTTAAACTTCGCAAACCGTTCAGATGGTGTCCCCATTGTACGAAATTAGGGCAAATGATGTTCATGATCGTGATCCATATGCCATGTATCGTAAGTATATTGTTTTATAATTTTTTGACAATGTTGACAATTTAGAAGTTTTTTAATCAGTTATTATTGAAGTATAGTATGATTTTTTTGGTTTGTAAAACTTTAATTGATTTTTGGGGCCTTTGTAAAACCCTAGTCTGATTGTTGCATGTAATTTTTTGCAGACATTAAGTCTACTCTGTTTTCCATCAAGCTTAATCATGGTGGTCTTTTCACGAATGCACCTAACAGGACATACAAGAATGGTAAGACTACTTTTGTGGATTTAATAGACAGTGACCAGTTTTCTATCCATGAAATTGATTCAATGCTTGAAGACTTAGAGTATGATGGGAGGAGGGTGATGTTTTACCACTTCTTGAAACCTGGTTGTGATTTAGACAATGGACTAGAACCTTTAGCATGTGACAAAGATATTCAGTTATTAGGTAATTATGTGATAGAAGGTCTTAAGCTTGTTGAGGTATATGTTGAGCATGAAAAGACCAACCCTGACATTTACACACCAGTAAAGCCTAAAAAACTTGTAATAGAAGAGTTAGATGATGGACCAAGAACATCAAGGGCAGGGATTACCCCAGTGGCTAAGAAACTAGTGTTGGATGTGAATGAAGGTAGTGGTAAAGACCCTAGTCAGTTTGTAAATTTAGAAGCAGGGCAAAGTAGTGCAGTTGATAAGGATGAGTCTTCTCAAGTCCCTAGTCAGTTTGACCCATTTGACCCATTTGCTGACTTTGACCCATTTTCTGACTTGGAGTTTATATATCCAACAAACCATGAGGTTGAGGTTGAGGTTGAGGTTCAAAATGAGACTATGAATGAAAATGAAGGTAACAATGAAACTGATGTTGAGATTCAAACTGAGGGAGAGGAAGAGGATAGTGATAGTGATAGTGATGATGATAGTGATGATGATAGTGAAGACAGTGATTACATACTAGATGAGAATAACAATGTGGATGAGGTAGATGTTGACATGAGAGACTTTGAGTACAATATTGATGAAACTGTGGAGTTTATGGGGTGCAGAGAGAGTGTACCAGATGATATTGAAGATGATGATCCTGATGGAGATGATGTCCATGAATTAGAAAATGAATATTTTGAAAGTTCATCAGGTAGTGACAGTGAAGGTACAAGGTTAAGGAAAAGAAAGTTGAAACAGTTAAGGAAACAAGCACACTCTAGTGAGAAGATTTACAAAACATATTTCTATGTGGGTAGAAAATTTGCAAACAAAGAAAATGTGAAGGAATACATTAAAGAGCATTCAATTGAGACTAGAAGAAGAATTAGATTGGAAAAGAATGATAGTGAAAGAGTTAGGGCAGTTTGTAGAGGTGTTATCCCTTCATTAGGAGTTGGGGAAGACAATAACTTAGGTAGTGGGCCTAGTCAGTGTAGTGGGCCAAGTCAGTCCACTAAATCAAGTAGCCCAACAAAAAAAGAAAGGCTCATAAATGGGGGTAAACCTAATAGCAAAAAGAAGGTTGATGAGAATAAATGTCCATGGGTGTTGCTAGTTTCAAAAGTCAAGAAAACTGAATCTTGGGAAGTCAGGACATACAAATCAGTCCATAAATGTCTACAGGAAAGAGACAACTTGTATGCCACATACCAATGGTTTGCAAAGGATATAATTGAGCAATTGAAAACAAACCCTAGCATCCCTGCCAGAGCTGTTCAAGATCAACTATCAAAAAAACATGAGCTAACTGTCTCAGAAAGTAAGGCATTTAGAGCAAAAGCAGAAGCTGAAAAAAAATTAAGGGGTGATTACAAACATCAATACAAGATGCTCAGAGATTATGTGTTGGAATTGCAACATGCTAATCCAGACACAACTGTCAAGATCCATGTTCAGTCTGAACCAGATCATACACTACCAACAAGAGTTTTTAAGAGAATCTATATATGTTTGGGGCCTTTGAAAGCTGGATTCAGAGCTGGGATGAGGGAATTGCTTGGATTAGATGGGGCATTCATGAAGGGGCCATACCCAGGTCAACTATTGACAGCTGTGGGTATAGATCCAAACAATGGTATATATCCATTGGCTTATGGACTTGTGGAGACTGAAAACAAAGAGTCATGGACATGGTTTCTAACTCACCTTGGAGATGACCTTGATCTATATAGTAATTCCAATTTCACTTTCATAAGTGACAGGCAAAAGGTACTTACCTCAGACTAATTTCAATTTACTTTCATAAGTTTTTTTTTTTGCTAATTCATTTGCTGTGTATGTTAAAACAGGGTATTATTCCAGCAATTGAAAAACTATTTCCAAGTGCAGAGCACAGATTCTGTGTGAAACATATTCATGAGAATATGAAGTTGCAGTGGAATGGTACTGCATACAAGGATATGTTATGGAAAGCAGCAACTGCAACAACAGTCCCTGAGTTTCAAGTTGCAATGGAAGAGTTGAAGGCATTCAAGAAAGATGCTTATGATTGGCTTTGTAAAATTCCTCCCCAACACTGGACCAGATCACATTTCTCAGGTATTTGTACAACATTCCCACATTTCTCATGTATTGATTAACTAATTTCTAAAAAACAATCTTCTTGTTCAGAGAGAGCCAAGTCAGATGTGTTATTGAACAATATGTGTGAAGTTTTCAATGGGAAGCTAGTTGGAGGAAGAGACAAACCAATAATTGCCACATTGGAGTTTGCCAGGGAGTATCTAATGAGAAGGTAATAGTTTTCAGACCCTAATTGTCATTCATCTTAATTTGTATACTTAGGATGCAGACTCTAATTGGTATTCTTTATAAATACTTAGGATTGTCACTGTGAACAAACTTATTGCAAGATGTGATGGACCACTCACACCAACTGCTACAAGGATTTTGAAAGCAAATGCAATTGAAGCTAACAAGTACACTGTCCAATGGAATGGAGGTGAGTTATACCAGGTAAGTGGTCCATGGAATGACCAGTGTGTGGTCAATGCTGTTGCTAGAACATGCACTTGTAGAAGATGGGAATTGACAGGTATTCCTTGCAAGCATGCTGTTGCAACAAATTGGAACATGTCACTTAACCATCAGGAGGTAGGCTTACCAGAAGATTGGGTACATCCATGCTATAGGTTAGATACTTGGAAGAAAGTCTATTCTTTTCATATCACACCTATTAGAGGTCCTGTTCATTGGCCCAAGTGCAATGTTCCAACCACACTGTTGCCACCAACTCACCAGCCACAAACAGGCAGACCTAGAAAAGCAAGGAAAAAATCAAAGTTTGAAAAGGATATAAGTATAGTTAAGGATGGTAAGATTTCAAGGAAACACAAGACTGTAACTTGTGACAAATGTGGGAACAAAGGTCACAACCAAAGGAGCTGCACTGGACCAAGAGTTTCAAAGGCAAGTAAGAGGAAAGGTGTGGATTTAGATGGTGATAACCAAAGGTCAGAACAAAGGTCACAACCAAAGGTCACAACTACTGCAACTGCACAGGATAAAGGGAAATCTGTGGCAACACAAGATGGTGCAAAAAAGAAGAAAACACCAAGGAAGAAAACTATTGTGTTAGGTTGAAGTTTGTTTGTTATTATGTCTGTTATGTCTGTTATGTTTAATATGGGTCAAAACATTTGGTTCTTAGGTCTGTTATGCTTAATATGGGTCAAAACTGTTATGTTTAGTATGCAGAATATCAATTAAGTTGTTTTTGATGTTTATGGCATTCTATGCCTTGAAACTTGATTGATTAATGATGATTATGTTTTAGCTACTTGGTATTCTTTGATTAATGGTTATTATGTTTTCTGCATTGGTTTTAGTTGTATAATGCTTGACTTTTGACTATGGGTCAAAACAGATGGTATTTGGGTATTAAGTCTAATGGTTTAAGTTAATTTACTATGGGTCCTGCACATTACCAAACAAGCATTGAATGGCATTAACTCTGTATTGGTCTTTAAATACCATTTTACATCCTGTATTGACCCAATAAACACATATAGTCACCCAAAACTTTACCAAACAAGTCAACCATGACTTCAAATCCATGCCCAATTGAAATTTCATCAGATTCTAGTTCATCTGGGGATCTAAGGTCTCCACAACCATGGAACATACCATATAACTACTCTAACTCAGTTAACAAAAAGACCATCTCCTCTGATTCCTTTGAAGTCAACTCTTTACCTAGTTGGATTTCCAGCTATCACTCAACATCAGAGGATGAAAAAGATGTTTCCAAACCTGCTACAAAGTCCACAATGTTGGTCAGCCATCATGTTGAAACAAAAACTACTTCTAAACCAGGTAAGAGGGTTCAGGTGCTAGGGCTATGCAATCACCCCACTTGGGATGCAATTGGAGGAAGAGGCAAAAAAAGTATGCCAGCTTTTGGGAAGAACAAGACAACTGGGAAAGGGAAGAACAAGATAACTGGGAAAGGGAAGAACAAGATGTGATAGCTTTTGGGAAGAACAAGCTTTTGTGGTAGCTTTTGTGCTAGGTTTTCATGGTACTTGTAATATGCATCTAAGACTTTTGTAACTACTTTCTAATGAATGAAATTTAAATGCTACTAGTTAACTTCAAGTACAAACTGCTTTTTTTTTCATTAATCAAAACCCCAAAATACAACTTCATAACAGCTTTTTTACATTAAACCCCAAACCTACTGACCTAACCATCTAACTAATGTTGTACATTACAGACACAAAAATCAAAACCCATGACACAATCAGATATTTCTTCATTCTTGATCTTTCTTGCTCAAGATCTTGTACCATAGCTTGATGATTGTTCAGGGACTTTAATAACCCAGGAATAATTGCCATAGAACGTTGACACATTTCGGGGTCAAACCAATCAACAAACTTGTTACACTCCTGTGAAACAAAATAAACCAACAAGATCAACAAAATATTTTGTGCAATTACATATTAAAACCATAAACACATACCAGTTGGGGACAACCATAAAACCTTCGACCTGGGTTTCTATTAGTCCATGAAGTTTTAATAACAGCAACTGAATGACAACGAGGACATGTGGGCATTTTCTTGTTTTGATTTGCGACTAACTGTGATTAGAACATGGTGGTGGAATTAAAGAAAGGTTAGGTGGGTTGGGTGGAATTAAAGAAAGAGGGAATAAACTAGGGTTAGATATTTAAGCGGGAAAAGAGTGTAAGATAAATTGACCATTTTGCCCCTTTAGTTATCAAAGAAAACGGGCGTTATCTAATATTTGTGGGGCCCATGGGACTGAGGGACTAACGACGCATAACGTTTCTGACTTAAGGACCACCGGCGCAAGTTTTTTGGTCAAAGGACTGAATCCGCCAGTCAACGCAAACCACAAGGACCATTGGTGTAGTTTACTCTATATTAAATGTGATTGATTGCTTGAAGACGGTTTGACTTTGGTGCATTAAGTAAAAGTTTATGGAAGTTATGGATTCTTCAATTTTGTTATTACTTATCTTTTCTTTTAATGTTTAAAATGATCAAATGAGAAACTATAAAATGGAAAATACGATTTTATTTCATTTCTTGCCAAACTCGAGTCATTTGGTTACATAAATGGAATCAAAAATTTTCTTGTGAATTTGTCACAACTAACTACGAAACTACGAACCTGTTTTGAACCTATCTTTATGGTATTAAAAGAAAAATTGAGTTGTAGTCTTATGGAAACTTATTTAAAGATATATAACTTCGTGATGGTTTTAAAAGTTTCTGAATCATTATATTATGATAGAAAAATAAAGAGTTCAAAGCATGTTGTCTGAAATCTTGTCGTGATAGTGGTTTGTGTAACTAGTAGTGCTTTCATAACCGGATATTGGGATAAAACACATACTCGCGAGATGTGAATTTTTGGTGTTATTTGGACTTCTATATACTTGTTGTCATAGTTGTGTAGTCATGAAAAAAAATATGCATATGTTGCATAGTGAATGTGTTGGAATTTAAGTATCATGGCAAGCATATAATTAACATAAAACATCAAGAAGCACGTAGCGGAAGCATAAGATCATAATATTATTAATCAGTTAACCGAAACATAAAGAAAGTGCGTACCTTTTAGCAAATCCAAGCAAAACAATTATCAAGAACCAAAACCCTAATTATTTAGGGTTTATGTAATCGAATTCTTACAAAAGTCGACCAAGGGAATATCAAACACAAGTGTGTTTGCTCTACGTTCTTGTACACACGTATTGGTAGTGATTCGATGCGAAAAGCTAGGTTCTTGAATCACAAAACAAACCAAACACTTTGTTTAAGCTTAAAGAAATCGTGTAGGAACCCTATAAGGGTATATACGATCGACCTAAGCATAAGAGAGGGAGAAAAAGAGAAGAAAGGCTTGTTATGGAGTTCAAGATTAGAAAATAATGAATACAAGACCTTTGTATTTATACTAAAGTAATCTTGGATTCCAAGTTAGGGTAGGAATACCCCTTATCCCTTTGATCGGCCGATTGTATGCTTCCAAGAGGGATTTCGGATCCTTCTTGGCTTATTTTTGTATATTCGTATTTCTTCTCATTTAACGATCGTTAGTCAATTCTCGTTAAGTACTAACGACCGTTAATTATTTATTTGTGATTAATAATTAAATATAACGTTTTATATTAATTATTTAAACATCGACTCTCATACGTAAAGTGTGCAATCCCATAGGCTCGTGTTCGAATCCGGTCATACAAATATTAATTTATATCCATAAACTTACAGCTCCCACTTGGATATACCTTAATATGGTAATGACATTGGTTAGTTTAGCATAACACCCCAATGCCCCTAGAACGACCCTGAGTGTGGTTTCCCTGGAAAACCATTTAATGATTCATCATTATACTTATCCTTTTGCTACTAATACCATGTTAATATGGATATGGATCTTAGTCATTCCATAATTAACTATTCTGTTTCTCGTTATATCTGATTGAGCAAGATTACCAAATCATCTGAACGTATTCCAGATAGATCTTGGGCATGGTCATGCAAACATCTTGTCAACCCTACGAGGGCCCCAGCAGTATTATTATTCAAAACAAATTCGAAGGAACAAATTCTCTCTTGACTACAAGCAAACCCATGAATTTTACAACACTTATGAAAATAGCCCTTATAACCACCAGTTATGGATAGCGTTAGACTATTTCACAGAAAATGTGCTAAATCCATGACAATTTTCTGGTATCTCAAGTCTGAGGATAAATAACCATGATTTACTTAATGACATAGATCCATAAAGTATAATCATGCGGTTGGGATTTGTCTTATATTCAATTCATTGAATATCATGTGAATTTGGCATGTTCAACGCATCAATATACATAACTATATTCTACCAAAACTCAGGTTTGTCTTAATTCAATGATATTCCCATATCATTGATTGACAACAGAATATTTAGAATAACATAAGTGATGATGTACCCTCCGAACAGGTCGAAGGACACCCCTTCGGACCTGGTCGCAACCTTCATCTCGAAGGCTTAAGTCAGTCTCCTAAAATCTTCATTGGCGTCAAACCATTCGTTTATGACATGGTTACCAATCAGGAATTCACCAATCGAAGGTCCAAGCCCTTCGGGGTATGGCCTCCGATGATAATGGGACGAAATATAGCCAAGACTTGGTCTCACCCACGTCCTCTCTTTCTCCTTGGCTTTCCCGCCAAGATAGGGAGAGTGGGAAATTAAGCCCTAGCGGTTACCACAAATCATGGGATGCCCCCATGATCTCCTAAAATCGTGCAAGAGCTCTCCAAGGTTATTTTCTCCCCTATAAATAGCTTGGATAGATCGTCAATGGTGGTATGCAAACTCGACCCTCTCATTTTACTGCAAACTTACCAACTTATCATATCACATACTCATTCGCACGCCGGAGGTGGTTCGCAGGGTCCAACCCCTGCGCAATAACTTAACGTAGTGTCTTCGTATTTCTTATTTCAGGTTAACAACAAGCTTGGCGCAACCACAACACCCCTTATACCCTTCGATCATCATCGCAAGGCCTGGTCGTGCAATTTATTGTGCAATCAGTGGCGCCATCCGTGGGACCCGCTACAATTGGTCTCGTTATTCCCAAGTTTATAACCAGTCAACCACATTCACTACATTTCCGGCATGGATCAAGGGAGAGGAGATACTCCCCCACCGGGTTTCTCGACCTTGACGCCAATACCAGTTAACGACCCTAACAACCTCCCCCTATTACCGCTTCCACGTTCACAACACGATCTCATCCAGAAGTAACACCTAATCATCATGCTTCGACATCAGCCAACCCGGAACCTGTCATTAGCCCAGCCTTTGTCGAAGCTAACCTTGAGGCATTAGAATCTCTCTTAAGGGCTCGCAAGAGGCAAGTTCGAAATAAAAATATGCGAAGGGAATTGGAATACTCTAGTGATGATTACGATGAAGAGATAGAAATGGAGCCTAGGCTCCCGGCACACGGGACAACATACTCAGCCCTGAGGATAGGGTCCCCTGTTGGTCGAAGGCTAAGCAGAAGGTCTGTTGGGTTTGAAGGAGTTCCTGAGCGGGCTCCGACCAAGAGAGAAGGAGCGGTAGCTGAAGGTTCCAATGGAAGAAGCCAACGAAGAGAAGAGACGGAGGTAAATCTACCTCCGTTGTTAGCAGCTCATCTTGGAAGGACTGAAGCAGGGGTTCCGTCGCAGCCTTCTCACGCATCCGGCGTAGAAGGCAATCCTCCTCCGTTTAATATGGGAGGAAATCTTTCTCCCAATGGTATGTACCCCCCTTTCAAAACTCAGTCTTACCCTCACGGTTTATATCCTCCAGTAAATGGACAGTCCAACAACAATAGTCTCCCTCAACATTATGGGAACATACCCTTCGGACATCCTACGGTATACCCCCGTATACCATGGGAAATAGTTATCCTTTTGGCATGAACGAATCCTACCCATCTTACCCTAAACAAACTCCTATGGGAGTACCCCCAGACCATAATCCATATAATGCTATCCCCATGTATGCACCACCTTATAATTGCCTGTATTCGGAGCATATGGGTTCCGCTACACCCTTCGTAAGATGGATAGAAGACTACCCTTTACCCGATGGGTTGAAAATGCCTGCACACATAGGCACTTATGATGGGAAGGGGGATCCGGACAATTTTCTACATTTGTTCAAAGGGGCCATTAGAATGCAAAAGTGGGTCATGCCTGTAGCCTGCCACATGTTTACATACACCCTACGAGATTCTGCTCGTATTTGGTGGAATGGACAGAAGCCAGGTAGTATTGTTAACCTTGATGACCTAAAGGCTAAGTTCCGATCACATTTTAGCCAACAAAAGAAGTTCACAAGGACCCATTTAACGGTGCACAACATTAAACAAAAGGAGAATGAAGGCACAAGGGCTTTTGTCACAAGGTACACCGATGACACTCTACAGATCTTGGGTCTACATGAAGATCAGTGTATCTCTGGTTTCATACATGGATTACGAAATCGAAGCTTGGTGTAATTTCTATCCACTGACCTTCCGGCAACTTATAAGGGCTTAATGGAAAAGACGTATACTTAGATAGAAGCAAAGGAAGTATCTACCAATGGGGCTCCGATCAAAAATAGGGAAAGCCACAGCAAGTTCCCGAAGCACTCTGCGTGGGAAGGATCGAAGAACAAAAACAAAAACAGAGATAGGTTCACTCCGTACAACAAAGGTCCTAACCATGGGTTGCTAGGAAGCCTGACTAAATCTCCGAAAGAAATACTCACAACGGAGAGGGCTGCTAAGGCTTTTGAACCGCCTCCTCACATGACAAGTAAGGGCAGAGACAAAGATACAACCAAGTATTGTCACTTCCACGAAGATTATGGCCATGAAACGAATAGTTGCAGAGAGCTAAAGAGGCAGATAGAAGAAGCCGTAAAGTCCGGCCAGTTGTCACATTTAGTGAAAGGCATAAAGAAGGGCAAGGAGAAAACCTCCAATACTCAATTGGGTAAAGACACCACTCCTCCCGAAGCCCCAATACTTATGGTTCATTGGGGTGAGACAAGCTTAAAATGAAAAGTGACGGAGAAGGAGATATACGAGGTAGGGGAAGTAACATTTCCCTCCATTACAGGTCAAGTCCCTTCGAACGATCCAGTAGTCATCAAAGTCTTAATTTCCAACTGGGAAGTAAATAGGGCCTACATGGACTACGGAAGCTCCTGCGAGATCATATATAAGCATTGCTTCTTAAAACTCAAGCCTTCGATCAGGTCGAAGTGGGTTGATTCAAAGATACCTTTGGTAGGGTTTTCAGGTGAGCATTTGTGGCCTTTGGGAGAAGTACCGTTAGACATAACGATTGGAGAAGGAAAGCTCGCAAGAACAAAAACCCTCACTTTTGCAATCGTAAGGTCCAATTCTCCTTACAATTTATTGATAGGAAGAACCGCCATGCAGAAGATGGGTATCGTAGTCTCCACCATACACGCAGCGGTAAAATTCCAAACACCGTATGGAATAGGAACCGTACTTTCCAGCTACAACCAGGGAAAGGCAAAAGATGTTGGTAAAAAGATCAAAGAAAGTCCTAAAGAGCCTTCGAAAGTCATTCTAAGTTGTGCAGATGCTGAAGAGCGCATTGTGATAAATGAGCTATATCCGGAGCAAACAGTGGTAATCGGGAAGCAACTCCCTACTAACTTCAAGACAGATTTGGAGAAACTGCTCAAATCCAAAAAAGACGTATTTGTATGGACGTACTCAGACATGACAGGGGTCCGAAATCGCTGAAGGACGTACAAAGCCTAAATGGAAAGCTCGCAGCACTTAGCAGGTTCATGTCAAAGGGTGCAGACCGATCTTTATCATTTTTCAAGACACTCAAAGGGTGTGTAGATAAGAAGACCTTTCAATGGAGTTCAGAGGCAGAAGCTGCTTTTTAAAAGTTGAAAGAATTTATGGAGATGTTACCAACACTTACAGCCCCAATCGAAGGCGAAGTGTTATTCATGTACATCGCAGCATCCTTCGAAAGCATCAGCGTTGTGCTCTTGGCAGAATGGGAAAAGAAACAAATCCCCATTTACTTCGTTAGCAGGGTCCTGTAAGGAGCTGAATTAAACTATCCATAGTTGGAAAAATTAATTCTAGCTTTAGTTCATGATGCAAGGTGTCTTCGAAGGTATTTCCAAGCTCATCCCATTACGGTATTGACTGATAAGCCAATCAAACAGATACTATCGAAGCCTGAGAAGTCAGGAAGGATAGCCAAATGGGCTATTGAATTAGGGGAGCACGAGATAGAGTACAAAGGTCGAAACTCCATCAAAGGCCAGATACTTGCAGATTTTCTAGCCGAAACACCCTCCGGACCAAGTCAAGACAAAGATATTCCAAAGAAAGAACCCTCGAAGACGAAGGAAGGGTGGAAACTGTATACTGACAGAGCCTCAAGCTACGATGGTTCGGGAGCAGGTCTAATGTTGGTCAGTCCGGAGGGAAAGGAGTATACTTATGCACTACGTTTTGAGTTTGAAGCTATGAACAACGAAGCTGAGTATGAAGCTTTGTTAGCAGGCCTTCGACTTACAAGGGACATGGAGGTTCGTGATCTCTTTGTTTTTGTTGATTCACAATTAGTAGCAAAACAAATCAAAGGCTCTTATGAAGCAAGGCAACCTGCCATCAAGCAATATTTGGAAAAAGCTAAGGAAATTCTCAACGTATTCGAGTCCTATGCTATAGAGCATGTTCGTAGGAACCAAAACAAGAAAGTAGATGCATTAAGCAAACTAGCTTCAATGGCATTTGCTCATCTAACGAATGAGGTCTTGGTCGAAGTGTTGGCTGAAAGGTCAATAAAACGGAGTGAGGTGTCCGATGTCATACTTGAAGAAGGATCCAACTGGATAACTCCGATAAGAGAATACTTGATAAGTGGTATCTTGCCAGAAGATCCAAAGCTAGCACGAAAGGTTAGAATCAAGGCTTCCCAATACAGGATCATTGGGGATAATCTCTACAGAAGGTCTTTCTTATCTCCATGGCTTCGTTGTGTGGGGACAAAGCAAGCTTCGAACATCATCTATGAGATCCATGAGGGATCCTGCAGCTTACACGCAGGACCTCGCTCTGTTGTTTCAAAGATAACAAAGCTAGGATATTAATGGCCATCGATGCATAGGGACGCAACAGAATTAATACAAAAGTGTGAAGCATGTCAGATTCACTCCAAGGTCCCACGACTGCCAAAGCAAGACATGACCTCCGTGACGTCCGCATGGCCTTTCTGTCAGTGGGGAATCGATATAGTCGGACCCCTACCAGTAGCCCCAGGAGGAGTAAAATTCTTGGTCGTAGCCATCGACTACTTTACTAAATGGGTCGAAGCCAAACCTTTGGCATCAGTAACAGGAAGACACATGGAAAAGTTTGTGTGGGAACACATAATCTGCCGATTTGGGATCCCCCACATCATCATTTCTAACAATGAGAAATAGTTCGCCGAAGCGGTATTTCCAATTTTCTGCAAAGGTTTAAAGATCAAGCAGTCGTTCACATCCGTGTACCACCCTCAAGGTAACGGGTAAGTAGAAGTCACAAACAGAGATGTTGTCAAAGGAATAGAAAAAAGGTTAGGTTGAAGCCACCATGGATGGGTAGATGAATTACCCCAAGTTCTTCGGGCACATAGGACGCAACCTAAGTCAAGCCATGGGGAGACTCCTTTTAGCCTAACCTATGGAACAGAAGCCGTTTTACCTTCGGAAATAAGTGTTGAAACAGAACGTATCATGAACTTTGAGACATCAGAGAACGAAGAAAGGCTTCGTGAAAACCTTGACCTACTTGAAGAACGAAGAGAAATAGCCTCAATCAGAGAAGCTATCTACAAACAGAAGTTCGAGAAGTACAACAACAACAGAGTTAGACCTTCAACGTTCAAGCCGGGTGAATATGTCCTTCGACTAAACAGCGCAAGCAAAGCTGAGTATCAAGGAAAGCTAGGGCCTACATGGGAAGGACCCTACGTCATATCTGAAGCCGACGGCAACGGAGCCTACAAGCTCGCAATACTCTTCGGAGAAGCCAAAAATAGGACTTGGAATTGTACTAACCTTCGTAAGTTTTACATATAAGACTTACCGCTTTCAAAACACTTAGTTTATTTTCAATTCATGTATTGCGTTCTTCTCATTTGGGGAAAGAAGCATTAATGGTAGGCGTCCTAGTTTTCATTTCTTCAAATGATGTAATCCTCCCTACCCAATTAATGATACAACACATTTCCCTCAAATCTCTTGTTTCGTTCTATACAACAAAGATTTGTTCAGCCAAGTAGTTTACAAGTTTCAATGTCAAAGGATGATTCAGGATACACAAGTCTTGTATAATAACAACATCCATTATAATTCACATTAACTTTCTTAAAGGTTGATTGAACAAATAATTGCACAACCAAGCCTTCGATGGTGATCAAAGGAATAATGGGGTGTTGAGATTGCGCCAAGCTTGTTCTTAACCTGAAAATAAGAAATACCGAAACACTACGTTAAGTGATTGCGCAGGGGTTGGACCCTGCGAACCACCTCCGGCATGCGAGTAAGTATGTGTAATCGTTTGAGTAGGTTGTAAATGACAAGAGTGAAGTTAACTTACCTTGTTCATGCCCGACTACGCTATTTATAGGGGAGAAATAGGACATAGTGGGCGGTTGCACATTGTTCGGAGATCATGGGGGCGTCTCATGATTTTATGGTAACCGCTAGGGCTTTGTAGCCCACGATCTCTGTTTTGGCGGGAAAGCCAAAGGGAAGAGGAGACGTGGGTTTGACCAGGTCAGAATGGTCCTTCGTGCTAGTCCCTTCGATAGGAATACCCCGAAGGGCTTAAGGCTTCGATTGGCGGATTCCCACATGGTAACCAGTTCGCAGGCGAATGGTTTTACGCCAATGAAACGTGTTAAGGAGATTAACCTGGGCCTCCGAAGGGAGGGCTTTCGACAGGCTCGAAGGGGAGTCCTTCGACCCGTTTGGAGGGTACATCATCAAGCCCCCTAGTCGAAAGTGATATATACGTACGAGTATAAATTGCATTCGACTCAAAAAAGAAACATCATGCCTTATACTCCTTGTATAACACTAACCATGCAAAAAAAAGAAAATAAATGTTCAACTAACCACGCATTTAATGCGGATTAATCATGATTATCCCACTTGGACTGCCACTGCTACTATCTCGGTATAAGTAAGCGTCCTTTCAGAATTTAAAATCAATTTCAAATCCGCATAGATAGCAAACTAGACACGTGTGCGGTCATGATTAAAGATTTGATGGGTATTTATTCTTTGATACGGTAAAACCCTAGAATACTTTTACCTCCGCCCAAAATATACACATTGCTCTGCAATCTTGTGCTTCCGTTGGAACGAAAAGGTAAAATTCCCATAAACCTTCCTTGATCTTTTATTCTTTTAATATGAGCATGGCCGCTAAGCGAATTATTAGGCAACAAACCTGTACCTTGTCGAAACAAGCCCTATCTGAGTTCCTGCTTGATTACCCTATACCCTCGGAGTACCAAATCATGCTCCCTAGTAAGAAGCAAAATATTTTCGATGCTCCCGAAGGGTTTGTTGGTTTGTATATGCATGCATTCACTCAATCGAATCTTAGGATACCCATTCATCCCTTGATTTTAGAGTTTCTACAATACTATCAGGTTCATGTTTCTAGGTTAAACCCTTTTGGTCTTGCTAAGTTGACCACTTACATCGTAATGTGTAAGGCGTACGGCTATGAACCCACATTGGAGGTGCTTAGGGGTTTTGTGAATCTCTACCCTGGTGGAGATTGGGTAACCATTGCCAAAAGGGGTGAACATGACGTGCCTGCTCTTGTGACGAAACCTTTTTCAAATATTAGAAACTGGAAAGGACAGTTTTTCTATGTTGAGAGTACCATCATACCTCCTGAGTATCCAGCATTGTTGGATAAAGCAAACATGTATGATGAAAAGAAGTACAATGACCCTCTTCCCTATGAGATAAGGAGCGACCCCTTGTAACAGCGTCTCGCACGCCACCCTGCTAACGTCCAAACATTTTCGGAGCCTATATTGTACATGGCTGGTTTAAGTGACAGCTGGGACGGGTCTCCATCATTACCTGAAATAATTTGTGAAGGAAAAAGTATGTATATATCTTATTTAAATAATTTAAATAACATCTGCTGATATTCATCTCCTTTTCGTTTGTTTGTGCAGAAATGGCCTTCAGAAACTTTGTTGTGGCTGGAGGTGCCAAAGAAGTTAGCTTTATGCCGAAGGATCCTCAGGATACAAGTTACGGAGTGGGATCTCCTTCTATATCTGTCAATAATAACGATGTTGATGTCTCTCCACCCAAACCTCTTGCTGTGCTTCCCCCAACCAAACCCCTTGGTACTGAGGAAGCCCCCCAGCTTGTGGAGGATGTTGGTGACTCTGATGATACCCCTTCCGGAAGTGATCAGCTCAGGATCGCAGGGTCCTCCGGTATTGCTGATAGAGTGAGAACAAGGAAAGGTACCAGTGCCAAAGCTGCAAAGACTGCTCCAAAAAGGAAACCCAATGTTCCTACCCCCTCATCGAGGAATGTCAAACAAAAAACAGAAAAAGCTCGTGGGAAAGCCATTATGTATGCGCCAGAGAGGATGGTTGATGAAGATGACATCCCTGGTGAGTAAAAGTTCTTCGAGTCCTCCTCCTTTTCCATCGTATCGCGTATTTGGCTTATATTGTTTTTCCATCTCTCTCTTTTTTTGTTTTTAGGTTTCCAGATGCGAAGGAACTGCCCAACGCCCTCTCCTGCCGCTTGCTTGTTGAGAATATTACTCCTGCCTCTTGGAGGAGTAAAATGAGTGAAATGTCCCTTGAGAAGCTTTGCGATCTTAATGACAAAAGTTATATCAGGCAAGCAATGCTGGACAACCATCTTAGCTTTCGTACAAGGGGATTGCTTAACAATGTCAAGGAGGCGAAGGAGGAGGTTGTTGTTGTTGTGGCCAGAGAGAAGGAAAGGGAGAAGAGTTATGCTGAGTTAGAGAAAAGGTGTGACGAAGCCATGGCGGATTTTGAAAAACACCCAAGGTACGAGGCTCTGCGAGCCAAGATTGATGGTCTTGAGGAGCAGCTTAAGGAATCGCAAGCTGAGTGTGGTAGGCTAAAGTTGGAGGAAGCTAAGGTTGTTGGTTATGAGAACCAGGTGAGTGCCCTAGAGTCTAAATGTTCTGGTTTGGAGGCTGAGAGGGTCAGGTTAGTGGAGCAGGATGCCAAGCACTGTCAAGAGGTTGATAAGTTGAAGCTCGAATGCCAAAGTCTGAGAAAAGATAGGGCTGAGGTTGTATCGAAGGTTGTTCCCTACATTGCTATGGAGTTGTACCATAGCGATGAGGTGGGGGAGGTTGTGGGCAAACTAGTGAATGCGGCCATATTCCATGGCAAATGCACAACTTTGGAGGAGATTGCTGAAACCAAAAAACCAGTTGTGCTTTCGGAGGTACCATACTATCGTCCGAATTCCATGCGGGAATATGATGAAGCTGGTAACGCATTCACCACGGCAGTGTACCCCTTCCTTGCCGAAGCAACCAAAGATCCTTCAGCCTCCATCGAAGATCTTCTCTCTAAAAAGCCAAAGAGCATACAGCCTCCGTCTCCAACCAGAAGGACCTTGTCTGAGAAACCTAAGTCTGCAACCCCCCAGGAGCGTCCCAACTCTTCCAAGAACAATTGAAGGCTGCCGTGTTGGCAGTAATTTGGTCCATAAGGATGACATGTACCCTTTTTAAAACAATTTATCATGTTTAAAGGCTGGTGCCTTTGTATTTGACAATTTATGATCTGTGTGCCTGTTAGAACAATTTATCTTTCATGTTAGTGGGCTTCGACCCATAACTTTAGACAATTATCCTTTTTGCGATTATGATAGCTAAGACTGTACGTAGTCTTTATTAATGCTAATTTAGTGGGATATGTCCCACTTTTATTGTCATGTTTATCTTCTCTTACGCTCATTTCAAGAACGTAAACATACAACCTAAGGTTATAACCTTATTGTGTGTATTTTGGACCAAGATTTTAAGCAATCGTATAATTTGACTGCGACAGAGGGTCGCGACCCACTCGTCTTTATCCTTAAGTTGCAGAGGGATTTTAATACCCTAAGACTTCATAGGAAAGTTAATGTGAATTGTAATGGATGTTGTATATATACAAGACATGTGCCTTGCTTCATCCTTCGACATTGAAACTTGTAAAGTACTTGGCTGAACAAATCTATGTTGTATAAAACAAACAAGAGATTTTGAGGGAAACATGTTATATCATTAAGTGGGTAGGGAGGATTACATCATTTGAAGAAATGAACACTAGACACCTACCATTAATGCTTTTTTCCCATATGAGAAGAGTGCGTTACATGAAATTGAAAAAACCACTAGACACCTACTAAAGGCATCTTTGAGTCAACCCTTTGAGACCTGACCGAAGGCTTGAGTTTTCGAAAGCAATGTTCATATATGACTTCACAAGGGCTTCTGCAGTCCATGTAAGCTCCACTTACTTCTTGGCGAAAGATGAGGACTTTGATAACTACTGGATCATTCGAAGGGATCCTGCCTGTGATAGGAGAAAACGCTATTTCCCTTATCTCGTTTGCTTTCGGCTCCGGTACTTTCCTTTTCGAAGTGGTTTCTCCCCTATGTATCATTAGTATGGGGGCTTCGTTAGGGTTACTATCTTTGGCCATTTGAGTGTCGGTCATCTTTTCTTTGCCTTTCTTTATACCCTTCACCAAATGTGCCAATTGCCCGGACTTCACAGCTTCCTCTATCTGTTTCTTTAGCTCTCTACAACTGTTCGTGTCATGGCTATTGTCTTCGTGGAAGTGACAGTACTTGCCGGTATCCCTGTTTTTGCCCTTACTTGTCATGCGAGGGGGTGCTTCGAAGGCCTTGGCAGCCCTCTCTGTAGCAAATATTTCCTTTGGAGACTTCGTTAGACTGCTTAGCAAACCATGGTTGGGGCCTTTGTTGTACGGAGAAAACCTATCTCTGTTCTTGTTCTTGTTTTTGGACCCTTCCCATGAAGAATGCTTCGAAAACTTGTTGTTGCCATCTCTGTCTACCGGAGCCCCATTAGTGGACACCTCTTTTGCTTCGATCCAAGTATATGTCTTTTCTGTTAACCCTTTGTAAGTTGTCGGAAGGTCAGTGGACAAGAATTCCACAAAACTCCGATTTCGAAAGACATGTATGAAACCCGAAATACGTTGATCTTCATGGAGACCCAAAATCTGCAAAGTCTCATCGGTGTACCTAGTAACGAAGGCCCTGGTGCTTTCATTTTCTTTTTGTTTGATGTTGTGCACCATTAAATGAGTCCTTGTGAACTTCTTTTGCTGACTGAAATGTGACCGGAACTTAGCCTTAAGATCATCAAGATTGATGATGCTACCGGGCTTTTGCCCATTCCACCAGATACGAGCAGAATCCCTTAGGGTGTACGTAAACATATGATAGGCCACTGGCATAACCCATTTTTTCATTTTGATAGCCCCTTCGAACAAATGTAAGAAATTGTCCGGATCCCCCTTCCCATCATAAGTCCCAACGTGCGAAGGCATTTTCAACCCATCAGGAAATGGGTAATCTTCGATCCACCTAACGAAGGGTGTAGCTGAACCCATAGGGTCTGAGTATAGACAGTTATAAGGTGGTGCATACAGGGGAACAGTATTATATGGGTTGTTGTTTGGGGGCATTCCCATAGGAGTTTGGCTTGGGTAGGACGGATAAGGTGCATTCATGGCAAACGGGTAACCGTTTCCCATGGTGTACGGAGGGTACGCCATAGGATGCCCGAAGGGCAGGCTCCCATAATTTTGGGGGAAGCTCGGGTTATTAGGCTGTCCATTTACTGGAGGATATAAATTTTGAGGATAAGACTGAGTTTGGAACGAGGGGTACATACCATTGGGAGGAAGATTTCCTCCCATACTAATTGTAGGCGGATTGCCTTCTACGCCTGATGCGTGAGAAGGCTGCAACGGAACCCCAGCTTCATCCTTCCAAGATGAGCTGCTAGCAATGGAGGCAAAGTCACCCCCACTTCTTCCCTTCGCTGGCTCCTACCGTTAGAGCCTTCAGTAACCGCCCCTTCCCTTCTTGTCGGAGCCCTCTCGGGGACTCCTTCGAAACCAACGGATCTTTTGCTTAGCCTTCGACCGACTGGAGACCCAATTCTTAAGGCCGATAGGGTTGGTCCTTGGGTCGGAGGCCTAGGTTCCATTTCCATTTCTTCATCATACTCATCACTTGAGTATTCCAACTCCCTTCGCACCTCAGCATTCCTGACTTGCCTGTTACGAGCCCTTAAGAGGGATTCCAACACTTCGTGGTTGGCTTCGACAAAGGCTGGGCTAATGACAGGTTCTGGATTGGCTGATGTCGAAGCATGATTGTTAGTTGTGATTTCTGGGTGAGAACGTGTTGTGAAAGTGGAAGCGGTTATTGGGGGAAGGTTGTTAGTGTCATTGATTGGTATTGGTGTCAAGGTCGAGAAACCCGGTGGGGGAGTATCTTCTCTCCCTTGATCCATGCCGGAATAATAGTGAAAGTGGTTGGTTGGTTATAAGCTCGGAATTAACGAGACCAATTGTAGCGGTCCCACGGATGGCGCCACTGATTGAACAAATAATTGCACAACCAAGCCTTCGATGGTGATCAAAGGAATAATGGGGTGTTGAGATTGCGCCAAGCTTGTTCTTAACCTGAAAATAAGAAATACCGAAACACTACGTTAAGTGATTGCGCAGGGGTTGGACCCTGCGAACCACCTCCTGGCGTGCGAGTAAGTATGCGTAATCGTTTGAGTAGGTTGTAAATGACAAGAGTGAAGTTAATTACCTTGTTCATGCCCGACTACGCTATTTAGGGGAGAAATAGGACATAGTGGGCGGTTGCACATTGTTCGGAGATCATGGGGGCGTCCCATGATTTTGTGGTAACCGCTAGGGCTTTGTAGCCCACGATCTCTGTTTTGGCGGGAAAGCCAAAGGGAAGAGGAGACGTGGGTTTGCCAGGTCAGAATGGTCCTTCGTGCTAGTCCCTTCGATAGGAATACCCCGAAGGGCTTAAGACTTCGATTGGCGGATTCCCACATGGTAACCAGTTCGCAGGCGAATGGTTTTATGCCAATGAAACGTGTTAAGGAGATTAACCTGGGCCTCCGAAGGGAGGGCTTTCTACAGGCTCGAAGGGGAGTCCTTCGACCCTTCGGAGGGTACATCCATCAAAGGTCTTAGGGTATTCCAAGCCCTATGAACCTTAAGGGCAAAGACGGAGTGGGTCGCAACCCTCTGTCAGCAATTAAATTATACGATTGCTAAAATCTTGGTTCAAAATACACACAATAAGGGTATCTATCTACTATAGCCTTAGGTTGTATACTAACGTTGATAAATAACGTAAGAGAAGAGAAGCATGATAACAAAATCGGGACACCGTCCCTCATTAGTAGATATTAATTATGCTAATATACGTAGCATATGGCCGTAGCCCAAAGGAATTCAAATATTGTCTAAGCAACAGGCCGAAGCCCAACAAGTATGAAAGTTAAATTGTTCAAAACTAGGACACCACCTACAAAGCATTAACTAAAAATGTCTTAGGGTACACACCACCCTTGAGGTTAAATTACTGCCAACACGGCAGCCTTCATGCATTCTTGGAAGAATTTGGATCATCTTGTTGAAAGAAGATGGGAGCCTCACAGGTGAAGTCTTTTTGCTTGGAGAGGATGGCTGAATCTTGCGAGGCTTCTTGGAGAGGAGTTCTTCTAAGGGTGCTGATGGATTCTTGGTTGCTTCGGTGAGAAAGGGGTACTCTGCCGTAGTGTATGCATTGCCAGCATCATTGTATTCTTTTTCTGATGTCGGACGGTAGTAGGGCACTTCCGATAGGTTTATAGGCTTCTTTGTCTCTGCAATCTCCTCCAACGTTGTGCATTTCCTATAAAACATGGCAGCATTCACTAGGTTTCCCACAATCTCTCCCACCTCATCACTATGGTATAGCTCCATGGCTATGTAGGGAACAACCTTCGACACCACATCAGCTCTGTCTTTTTTAAAACCCTTGCAACGGAGGTTCAACCCATCTACCTCCTCCCGCAGTTTGATCTCCTGCTCTCCAAGCCTAGTCCTCTCAGCCTCAAGACTTGCACACTTAGATTCAAGGGTGGTAACCTTCTCTTTGTAACCAGCTATCTTCGCCTCTTCCAGTCTTAGCCTCCCACACTCTGTTTGGGTTTCTTTAAGTTGCTCTTCGAGACTTTGGACCTTGGCTTGAAGGTCTTGAACAAGAGGGTTCTTTTCGAACTCCTCCATGGCTTCATCACATTTGGCTTCTAGCTCGCGTATCTGGAGTTCTCTATTTTTCTCTCTGGCCAAGATAATACCCATCTCTTCTTTAGCATTCTTCACAGTTCGAATCAGCTCCCTTGTTCGGTGTTGAGATGATTGTCTAGAATAGCTTGCCTTGTGTAGCTTTTGTCATGCAGGTCGCATAGCCTTTCAATGGACATATTGTCCAGAGTTCCCCTCCAACTAGCTGGGGTCACGTTCTCAACCAATCGATGGCAAGCAAGGGAGTTTGGAAGCTCCTTGGTATTGGGCAAACTTGCACAAAATACATTACTCAGATATATGAAGTATTACGGATCATTAAGATAAGAAGATATATACTTACCATGGATGTCATCATCATCTGGAGTCTTTGCAGCCGCCTGAATGATGGCCTTACCATGCGAACCTTTTGCCTTGTGGTTCTGGAAGGAGGGGTTGGTAAGGTGAGCTTCCTTTTGGGAGTGGCTTTCATCACTTTTGCACTGGTCCCCTTCCTGTTTCGTACCCTGTCAGCAATTTCGGAGGACCCAACGATCATAAACTGCTCACTCTCGGAGGGAGGATCATCAGAGTCTGCAACATTCTCCACCATTTGCGAAGTTTCTTCCGTGTTCACAGGCTTAGTAGGTTGAGCTGTTGCTATGGGCTCTATCATCTAGCATCCACATCATTGTTATTCACCGAAACAGACGGCGAACCAACACCATAGCTGGAATCTTTGGGGTCCCTTGGAATGAAGCTAACTTCTTTAGCACCACCAGACACAACGAAGTTTCAGAATGCCATTTCTGCAACAAGAAGAGAAAAAAGATAAATATAATCAGATAAGTTATTTACTTTAATTAAATATGAACGTACATACTTTGTCAATTATACTCTATTTCAAGCTTCATGGGAGATCCTTCCCAATGATCAACAGTGCCAGCCATGAAGAGAATGGGCTCAAGGAATGTTTGGACATCAACAGGATAGCGAGCAAGATGTTGGTAGATGGGACTTCTTCATATTGTGTATGGCAGTGGATCATTGAAACGCTTCTCATCATATTGGAAGGCTTCATTTAACAGAGCAGGGTATTGTGGAGGTACAATGGTGTTTTGCACATAAAAGAATTGACCTTTCTAGTTCCTAATGTTTGAAAATGGTTTTGTGATCCAAGTATGGAACATCATGTTCACCCCTTTTGGCTAAGGTCAACCAATCTCCACCGGGATAGAGGTTCAGAAAGCCCCTAAGCACTATAAGTGTGGGCTCATACCCATAAGCTTTACACATTACGATATATGTGGTGAGTTTGGCTAGGCCAAATGGGTTAAACCTAGAAATATGCACCTCATAGTACTGCAATAGTTCTAAAAACAAGGGGTGGAGTGGTATCCTTAAGTTCGACTGGGTGAATGCATGTATGTAAAGCCCAACATACCCTTCGGGTGCATCATAAATGTTTTGGTGTTTGCTGGGTAGCATTACCTTAAATTCTTTAGAATGCGGTAGTCATCTAGGAAATCAGATAGACCTTTCCTAGTTAGAGTGCATTTTTGTGCCTAATAATACGCTTGCATCCATGCTCATGGTGGCAGTGTGCAGCTAAAATAGTAAATAAAGATCGAAGGAATAGAGTGTTACCTTTTGATCGGAATGTTAAACGAAGCACAGAGCTGTGTGTAAATTTTGGGCGGAGAGTAAAAGTAATTTAGGGTTTGGGGTATCAACCATTTATACCGCTTACCCCTTCTATCTTGTCCGTCGATGTGTCTATCACGATCACACCTATCCGGACTTCAAATGGTTGTTTAAATTTTGAAATGACGTTTAGGGTTACCGAGAATTATGTCGTTGTGGCTTTATTGCAAATGGCTGAGATAATAATTACCGCATTTAATGCGTAATTAGTTAAGCACAACCATATTTTGTATAAGTTTTATGCTACGATATGGTTCCGTGTATAGTTGCATTTTTGAGTCGAAAGCAATATACCCTTGTACGTGAACATCACTTTCGACTGGGGGGCTTGATGATGTACCCTCCGAACAGGTCGAAGGACACCCCTTCGAACCTGGTCGCAACCTTCATCTCGAAGGCTTAAGTCAGTCTCCTAAAATCTTCATCGGCGTCAAACCATTCGTTTATGACATGGTTACCAATCGGGAATTCACCAATCGAAGGTCCAAGCCCTTCGGGGTATGGCCTCCGATGATAATGGGACGGAATATAGCCAAGACTTGGTCTCACCCACGTCCTCTCTTTCTCCTTGGCTTTCCCGCCAAGATAGGGAAAGTGGGACATTAAGCCCTAGCGGTTACCACAAATCATGGGACGCCCCCATGATCTCCTAAAATCGTGCAAGAGCTCTCCAAGGTTATTTTCTCCCCTATACATAGCTTGGATAGGTCGTCAATGGTGGTATGCAAACTCGAACCTCTCATTTTACTGGAAACTTACCAACTTATCATATCACATACTCATTCGCACGCCGGAGGTTGTTCGCAAAGGGTCCAACCCTTTTTCAATCACTTAACGTAGTGTCTTTGTATTTCTTATTTCAGGTTAACAACAAGTTTGGCGCAACCACAACACCTCATATACCCTTCGATCATCATCGCAAGGCCTGTTCGTGCAATTTATTGTACAATCAATAAGTTATTCATGGATTAAACATGCAAATATATGATACAATATTATAAATGGAAAATAAACATAACAAATATTTTATTTCATTAAAATAATAATTGTTTATAACATCTTTTATCCAAATACATAACCACAGATTTACATGAAACTACTAGCTAAACGAAGTCAAATGCCATCGGCAAGTTGAGTAAGCTTTTCCTTAGGTAAAGCCTTCGTGAAAGGATTAGCTAGATTGTCATATGTGTGAACTTTGAGTAGATTAATTCACCTATTTCAACTTGTTGCCTAACATAGTGATATTTCCGTTGGAAATGTATGGCGCCCTTCATGACTCCAGGTTCATTGGCGAATGTAATTGCAGCAGAATTGTCGCAATACATATTTAAAGGTAATTCAATTGAAGGCATAACTCCGAGCCCTGAAATGAATTTCCTAATCCAAACAGCTTCCATCCCAGCTTTTTAAGCAGCTATGTACTCAGCTTCTGTTGCAGACATCGCAATTGTACTCTGCTTCTTGCTCTTCCAGTCTACTGCTCCTCCATTAATGACAAAGACATATCCCGTCTGAGACTTCGTATCATCTTTATCACATTGCAAGGACACATCGCAGAAACCTGTAACATCAAGTTCTACATATGGATTTCCCCTATACACTAGAAACATTTCTCGAGTAGCCCTTAAGTACTTAAGAATGTTCTTAACAGCACGCCAGTGCTTTCCACCTGGGTTCTGTTGATATCGACCGATGATATTTTGTGCGAATGCCACATCTGGCCTTGTGCATCTTACTACATATATGATAGATCCCACAGCCGAACCATAAGGGACTTTACTCATGTATGCCACCTCTGCAGGTGTTGAAGCACACAATTCGCTGCTTAAGCCATGATCTACTTGCATTGGCAAATATCCTTTCTTGGAATTTTGTATATTCAATATTTTTAATATTTTATCAATATAAGCACTTTGACTTAATCCAATTAACCGCTTTGATCTATCCCTGTAGATCTTGATTCCTAGGATGTATGCTGCTTCTCCTAAATCCTTCATAGAAAAGCACTTTCCTAGATAAGACTTAACATCTTTTAAACTTGGAATGTATTTTCCCATGATCAATATGTCATCGACATATAGGATAAGGAAAGTAACATTACTTCCACTAGCCTTATGGTATACACATGGCTCATCAAGATTCTGAGTGAAACCAAATTCCTTCATTTTCTCGTCAAATCTCTTATTCCATTGCCTTGATGCTTGCTTCAATCCATAAATGGATCCTTGAAGTTTGCATACACGGTTTGAAAATTTCGGATTCACAAACCCCTCAGGCTGTGCCATATGAAGTTCTCATAGTCATAGTACGCTGCTATAGCTATGAGAATCCTAATAGATTTAATGTCTGCTACAGGAGAAAAGGTCTCCTCGTAGTCAATCCCATAGGTTTGAGTAAAGCCTTTAGCTACTAGACGAGCCTTATAGGTGTG
>CP139504.1:92757610-92899566 GCA_021014915.2 Artemisia tridentata subsp. tridentata
GCTTTGTAGTGTTTGCCCCATCAATGAAAAGTAGATGTGTCTAAAGACAATTTGTTAATGAAGAATTATTACTTCATGCATTGACTTGATTAATACACGTTGGGGGTGTATTTAGTATAAAGGAAAACGACGATAAAATTTAGGGGAAAAACCTTTGATCCCGGGACATTGTGAATGGCTAAATGCCATGGTATAGGTGATAAATGATGGATCGTGTTTGGGTTGTGATTATTGTGAATCGGGGGGGTGGGGGATGAGGGAAAATTACTTTTCTTCTCCATGGTAAGAGTTTAGAGAGAGAGTGTAGAGTGGGAAAAAATAAAAGGCCTGTTTTCTTATTAGAGATAATGAAAAGTGAAAAACCAATTTTAAGGCTCACCCCTCCATGGAAGTATGGAGGGTGTATACGATCGACCTAAGCACAAGAGAGGGAGAAGAAGAGAAGAAAGGCTTGTTATGAAGTTCAAGATTAGAAAATAATGAATACAAGACCTTTGTATTTATACTAAAGTAATCTTAGAGTCCAAGTTAGGCTAGGAATACCCCTTATCCCTTTGATCGGCCGATTATATGCTTCCAAGAGGGATTCCGAATCCTTCTTGGCTTATTTCCATATATTCGTATTTCTTCTCATTTAACGATCGTTAGTCAATTCCCGTTAAGTACTAACGACCGTTAATTATTTATTTGTGATTAATAATTAAATATAACATTTTATATTAATTATTTAAACATCGACTCTCATACGTAAAGTGTGCAATCCCATAGGCTCGTGTTCGAATTCGGTCATACACATATTAATTTATATTCATAAACTTACAGAATGAATAAGTTTGAGCTCAATTTTCTTCAAGTGCGTAGCTAAGACACTAAACTTGATTTGAAAAAAAAAAAAAAAAAAAAAAAAAAAAAAAAAAAAAAAAAAGTGTTGTTTTATCGCAATTATTATTTTGGTCAGTCGATACATTTTTTTAAGAAGGAAAAAAAATATGCGTTGTAGTGTTTGACCATCAATGAAAAGTGGATGTGTCTAAAGACAATGTTGTTAATGAAGAATTATTACTTCATGCATTGACTTGATTAATACACGTTGTGGTATATTTAGTATCAAGAAAACGATGATGAAATTATGGGAAACCTTTGATGCCGACATTGTGAATGGCTAAATGCCATGGTATAGGTGATAAATGATGGATCGTGTTTGGGTGTGATTATTGTGAATCGGGAGGTCGGGGATGATGGAAATACATCATCTCCATGGTAAGAGTTTAGAGAGAGAGTGTAGAGTGAGAAAGATAAAAGGCCTGATTTCTTATTAGAGATAATGAAAAGTGAAACAACCAACTTAAGGCTCACCCCTCCATGGAAGTATGGAGGGGTATTTATAGTCACTCAAACACGTGACTTTACAATAATTACGCTTCTAGTCCATCTGTTTGAGGCTTACATAATAACTAATGTAATCCCGAATATGTTGTCACATTTTCGTGTTAGAAGCATTCCTAACAATCTTCCCCCAATGTGTCAACATATGGGATTACTTACAACATTTCCTACAAGTACAAATAAAAATAAAGAAAGGTCTTCATAGGCTCTTCAAATGCTGAGGATGACTGCAATTTACGCTCTTTGTCTTGATCTTGTACCTCGGCTTGAGAAATTTTCTTCACTTGTAGGTAAATGATGTAATATGCATGAACTGGATTAACTTCCCCCCAATTCATGCTGCATGTCTTTAGCGGCTTCTTCATACTCTTCTTTTTGGCGAATTTTCTGAATCAGCTTCCCCCCAAACTGACAACCGTCTTCAGCAGATTCGAAACTTTGATGTTTTTAACATGTCTTCTAACTTTTGAAGTTTTAAGTACGCAGCGGAATTTGTAGATAACATCATAAACCACACCAAGCAAATCTGACTAGTCACTCAGTAATGATTATACTCAATGCGGAAACTCTGTTTGGGGGTAACATGCAAGAAATCAGCAAGATCTTCTCATATAAGTAGGCTACTTCTCACATCACAACCTGCGAAAGTTGAAACGATTACACCAAAATCACAAAACTGAACCACTGATCATCTCTGCGAACGTCTCTCCGGTAGTAATGAAATTGTAAGCTTGATCACGTGAATCTGTTATGCGTCCCCGATGTGCACATTTCTTCCCCCTAATTGCAGATACATGTGGAAAAATAGTGTTTTCGCAAAAAATGCAAGAAAAGTCAAAGAACATCCACTCTCTCTTCACCCACGATGTCTTCGCGGAATTGGAAGCATACACACTATGGTTACGATGGAAACGGAGGCAGCGTAACCCTGTATGTCCAATTAGTCGAAGATGTGTGAAGTACCATAAATAGCCCGTTAGAATCAACTGCTGATAAAATCTCTACTCTTTGATACTCTTCTCTGCTAACTCTTTACCGACCCCATTATCATTCTGACGGCTTTTTGTAGTGACTACTGATGGAGAAAACTCAGTATTACGAACTTGAGACTGAAGTAAAATAACCCAAACTTGTGACTTAAACTTGCACTATTGTCTAACTAAGAACCAATACTGAGTATTTCAATAAAGGTAGAATCATATACCCATCCAACCATCCTTAACTGTATATGAACTTTTCTCGAATTATCCACAGCTTTTTGTGACACTTGAGCACTACAACGTAACTCCTTTAAAGTGATAGCTATACATTGTGAGCACAACAACGTAACTTCTTACATCAGGTATAACTAGATAACTCAAGTCTTAATCATTCTAACGGTTAAAAGCTCGAACAAGGATCTCGAAGAATCATGCATCCAACCAACCCCAATATCTTCAAGATACTAAGTACACGCACCCGTGAAATTCTACTTCAACCTCAAATAAATAATAATGAATTAACCTCGTAGTCACATCTTGCGGTTATATGCCCAAAAACTAGCCCCGTGAAAATTTGTAATCACCAAAATACCACTCTTTTCCGCCAAATAATATACCAAAAATTAACTCAATGTATTAAAATACATTTGAATAATCATATTTCGGCTCAAGGTTTTGATATAATGCGGATTCAATAAACAGATAATAAAAATTTCAGCCCATGTATTCGGATCCAGTCCAACTTAAATTAATTACCAGGCCCAATTCAAGTCCAATCCATCACAAGTAATGAACCGGTATTAGTAGTTATAACCCTAAACCTACATTTCATTAGTTGTACCCTAACACACACATGATGTTACGCCCCCATCTCATCTTTTCCATCAAATCTGTTTCTATCATCAAACAGATCTAGCAATTCACCTTCCTCAACAAATCAATTGATTAATCTCATCTCCAAACCCATCTTCATTAATCTCAGTCATAACCTTCTATCCAAGTCACACAATAAATGAATCAACACAAACCCTTCGATTAGCTTGCATCTCATCACGATTCACAAACACAAGTACTTGTTTGTTTATTTCAGTTCGAGCACATCTACAAAGACACGGCTTCAAGATCTTTTATAAGATCTCAGGTAGGTGTATATTTTGGTTAGAGTTTTGTTTGTGTTTTGAACAAATTAAAGAATAGATTATAGCAAGATTGTTATAAATCTTTTCTTTCTTTTCGGATATGGACTGAAGTTATGCTTCAAATAATGATCGATGATGAGTTGGTTTACTCGTATATGAATGTCTTAACGGTTCTAAAAATCTCATAAGAGATGCGAGTGAAAAACCAAACTGAGATCTAAAGTATTAATCATTTATACATTTCTGTTCTGAGTCTTGTTGTTGTTTGTTGGATGAAGTGGGTTTTGGATAATTGTGACTTGTTATAGATGCGGTTATGTTGGCTGTTGGTGGTGAGGTTTAGGATTAGTAATTGGATTGTTGTTGTTGGATAGATTTGTGTTATACTAGTTCTGGTCTTGTACTCGTTATTCTTCCTCTTCTTTTTCGTTTTTAACTATTTTTGGACCAAGGAAGATTTTAGATGTGAGGTCAAACGGGTCAAACCGACTGAGTCTACTGAGACTGAATCAAATCCTTAGTCGGAAATGTTTCCTTACTCGAAGGATTTGTAAAAATTTGCACATAGTCTCTTACTTGAAGAATCCTAACTCGGATACTTACTCGGGGAAAAGTTACTCGGAGAAAAGTTACTCGAAGAAAAGTTACTCGAAGTTTGCTCCTAACTCAGAGAAACTCGAAGATTTGGAACAAACTTGGAGGACTTAAAAATTTCCTAACTCGGAAACTTAAGTAACAACCTTACTCGGAGACCTTCAAACAAACCCAGAAAAACCCAGTTTTACTAACCTTTAAAAAATGACTAAGTACCCAGAAACCGAGACCAAAAGCACCAGATCTGATAAGTTTGACCACAAGACCATCAGACCAAAAACAAGTCACTTAAAAAACTGTTAAAATAAGGAAGATAATAAAAAAAACAGTTAAGGCTTTTTATAACAGTTAAAAAAATGAGGGTTTTTTGACAAGATTATACCACAAAATCAACCAAAACTAACAACCATAGTTCTGATACCAATTGATGGATCGTGTTTTGGTGTGGTTATTGTGAATCGGGAGGTCGAGGATGATGGAAATACATCATCTCCATGGTAAGAGTTTAGAGAGAGAGTGTAGAGTGAGAAAGATAAAAGGCCTGATTTCTTATTAGAGATAATAAAAAGTGAAACAACCAACTTAAGGCTCACCCCTCCATGGAAGTATGGAGGGGTATTTATAGTCACTCAAACACATGACTTTACAATAATTACACTTCTAGTCCATGTGTTTGAGGCTTACATAATAACTAATGTAATCCCGAATATGTTGTCACATTTTCGTGTTAGAACATTCCTAACAATAAATGTGGTTGACCCTATCACAATAATTTATTGGCTTGACACTTGTGTCAGTAATCATATTTGAGTGATGAATATTCATTCATATGTCTTGGTTTAAGACCGAAAAAAAGGCTCTTTATGAGCAATGATAAACAAGTCGCTCGGTTTTGTAACGAGTATTGGGAAATTTGGATGTTGCAATTATTCTGTTGTGAATATTGTTGCAAATAATCAAAATACTTGTTATTCTAGAAAGATGAACAATTCCTAATACTTGTTAGAACTCATAATGCTAATAATCTAACAGTTTATCATGATGTAAGAAATGACTAAATGTCGAACATAACCGTCTACGACACTAAGGAATGTCAAGAAAGAACACACATATAGATGACAACAAATTACGTTGGTTTATGTAACTAACTTGAATGGTATGATTGTCATCCAATGTGAGCTATTGTCCATTCGCTAAGTGGGACATATTTTGATTGTGTAAAATGATTACACATTGTTTTTATATGATTATAATCACATAATAAGTTGTGATAATCATATAACGATTAGAGATTAAATGTGATTATATATATAATCACAAGTGAATTGGAATGACATGTTGTAAGAGTAGAACTTACACAATGGGATCCTCCTAAAACATGTGTGGTTTAAGGTGGTGATTTGTTACTACTAATTATCACACAAGCTACTTAGATCTAGAGAGAGAAAGTTAGAGAGAGAAAGAGAGTGGAAGGTAATGCTTAAGACTTAATGAAATGATAATTGCAATTAACCAACCAACCCTTTCCCTACATGGGAGGGGGTATTTATAGTAGTTTACAAGAGGTTGGGCTTTTGCCCTAATAAATACGTAATTAACATAAATAAAAGGCCACGGCCCATGGGCCTTCTACAAAGGCCGAAGCATAAAACTAACCTAAAGGCCTAAGCAACCTATTACATAAAATGATCAATACTTGATAATCTAAGACGTGTTCCCAACAATCTCCCCCTAAGTATTGGTCATCAAGGTTGCTTGACGTCTTCTTTGCTTCATTGGCTTTGACGTCATTTCCATCTTTGTTCTTTTGTTCTTGTTATGATATGATATGGTATGTCTTAATCTGCCTTTCACCGACGTTCTTTCATCTTGATGTCTTTATGTCTTTTCTACCATGCTCATATGTCTTATGACTTTTGTTCTTCATATCTCAAGTAGTTCTCACTTCATAAGCTTCATTTGTTTAACTTGTGAAAGTTTGACGTGCTTGATCCGTGACTTTTCTTTAACTTCTTTGAACTTTTGTTACCTCTAAGTCTTGGTGAGAACTTTATCTTCAGGATATGAGCATGATGGAAAATGGTGGTGGAACTCCCGATCTCCATGATTACCTCAGTGTATACAGTTAGCAATAATTCATCTGGCACTTACAATTCAGACTTCGAGATCGTCAACAGCATAGTGTGAAGACTTTCTCTAATCCTAGCCCAGGCCGTTCTGAACCGGATACCCCTGAAAGGGCTTACACAGATACACCGAAGTGCATCAACGATTCAGTGAGCCGCTGAAGTATACCGAAGTATCACTCCACGACTGTAGACCGTTTTGGAGCTAACACTAAGAGTAATCCACAAGGGATTACCGAAGTGACCTGCTGTCAAGGCTGTTTGATGTTAACCCTGGCAGGATTTCCATTCAATCACTGAGAATCATAGTTTATGAATTCCCTCATGAATGTTCTCGGCAGATTGCTAAGATCTGCGAAGGACACTCTTATAATTTACAACTGGTGTTCCTTTTGTTGAACAACCAGTGTAGAAATGCTAAGTGTACCTATGAGATCTTTGATGTATCTCGTGGCTCTAGACACAATCAAGTGCTTATATTTTTGGTTGTCGGAGGCATGGAGCAGATTGCTTCCTTTTCAATATCAACACATCTCGAAGTGAGAGGTCGATAGATAATGAAGGGTTCTCCGTGTGAAATGAAACAAGTGTCTTTTGACAGACACCTGAGTGGCTAGAAGGTTTAGTGCAGTGCGTCACTGGTTCTATGAAGGCTTAATCTTCAATACCGGTGTTACCGTAGTAACAACCAGTAGCATATGTATTGAACCCGGTGTCTGCCCAAAGGTTGATCAAATGGAGGGCTATTTCTTTTCACCCTTTTCTTTACTTTTCTTTTTCATTCTTCAACCCCTTCTTTCTCCTTTCATTTCATTTCTCCTTTTTTTCATCATACCTAGGACTTTCTAGTTCTAAACTATTGGTATTGTCCTTGGGTAGATCCCTCCGGCTCTGGAGGATCATAGGACGGTTTTTCCTAACCTTAGTCACCTTATATCTCCATGACTATCCTATTGTTGCCATAAACCAAACTTTTTGAAAATCTCTCAAAGTGCTTATAATTGTAAAAACATATTTTGTTAACACTTTGAGAGTTTTGTGATTTTCAGAAATACTCCCCCTTAACATGTGCTCATAAGTAGTTAATGTAAATTTGCACATGTCGGGTAGAGTTAGCACTTTTTGAATTGATTGATTTTCAATGAACATGATCGTTGCGAGACACGTTTACATCACTAGTAGAACTAGCTTGAAATTATTACCCGTCCAGATCATATTCAAGGAAAATCTCTCGAAATCGGTACATTCTACTCAGACACGTCCTTTGCAAGACACGTTTACATCACCGGATAAACCGGATTGAAATTATTACCCGTCCCGGACATGTCTTTTTGATTACTGACTTTTGATATCGTCAATTCGAGGGTCCAATTCTGAGTCGAGCTCATATGAGATTTCAACTTTTTATTACCATATTTTAATCATATCTTTATTCTCCCCCTCAAAAATAGCATATTCATGTTGTTTTTGATAAACTTTTGATTAAAATATGCTTTTTGAGGTTTATGGGAAGAATTTCAAGAACTTTTGTATTTCAGAACAAAGATTTTGTTTTTCAAATACTCCCCCTTGACAAGGGAATACTTGTTCTATTGAGCAGAATTTTGAAAAACTTCGAAAATCTGGTTAATTCTACTCAAATAGTAAGAAGCTTTCGCTCCTTATATGAGGATTGTGGCACTGAGGCGTACCACAGGGTCCTTTCATTACAAGTACGGGTTGTGCACTGTGATGTGTACACAAGCCATAGTCAAATATAACAAATGATGAATGATGATGAAATGTTACAATGATACCAGTGATTACTGCTCAGGACGACGAAAAGTGAGAATCTTAGGAATTCTAGCTCGTCCTCCCACATAGCTTTCCAATCGTCTCATCGTCACCCGAAACTTGAGCCTTTGGTCAATCTTCTCCATGAACTTGATAGCTTGCTTCACATCATTTTTACTCCACGTCATATGCCTTAGCCACCCCTGTTTCAACCCCTTTCTATGGTTCTCCAGAATTTAATGAAGTTCAGACTTGACAAGTATCAAAGTTTCATCGCTGAATTTGTGAATGTCTTGATAGCCCATGAACTTTGATGAGTTTCTTCTTACGTATACTACTCCAAATGGTCTATCACCGAAAGTATAGGGCCTCTTTTCTGCTATCCCCGGAGGTTTGAGATTAGGCTTGACCAAATTCAATTTCTTCTGGTAGCTTTCTACCCCAAGATGCACATCTTCAACTCTTGATCGGATTACAATGTTGCGGATGTAAAGTAGAACAGAGTTGATGATGTCGTACTGGAGACGACCAGGTAGATGCTCTAGTTTGCCCTGAATCTTGAGGAGATACATGTCTTTCAATTTCGTTGATGTTTAGATATTGATAATCAGCTTCATTGAATGTGTATTCCTGATCATCTTGTCTTCTCACGGTGATCTTTTTCAGAAAATTATACCCATATTTGATTCTGTCTCAACGCTTGTGATTGAGAGAATCTTACTCTTGTGAAAAACATTAGTCTTTGACATTTTTGTAAGCATCCATTTATAGAACCATTTCCTCATATCAGGCCAATAATATATTCCAAGAGCAGCTTCGTCATTGTATTCTTCAATGGATTTGACGAACATGTCACTGATCTGCTCTTCAAAACCTTCTAACACATAAGATGCTGCCTGGTACTTGGTGAGAGAAGTAGCATATCATTTTTCTTGGTTTGTGTTTCCATAGATTAGATACTCCAAGTCGTTGTTGAAGAAATATGCCTTGGGTATCTTCAGATTGTGAGAATGTCCGATAAGAGGTAGGGGTTGCGAGTAATCATGGAGTTGAAAGTTGTCGGATGGATGAGAGACACGCGCATTATCCCAGTCAATATTCTCTGATAGAGCCCTTGCCACTTGTTCCAAATTATATTCAAATTCCAGCTCTGAGGTTGTTACAGTTTTGAACTCCGAGAAGCCTTCTTTGCGAACTTTGATGATATCAGATAGTCGCAACTTCTGAACTTTCATCACTTTCTTCAATCTTTTGGTGAAGTCCACAATAGAGCCTTCAGAAGGTGCTTCATCCTCGGCTGGAACATCTGGATATGCATCCACCATTGTTTCAAACCATTCGAACCTTGGAGCGTTAGGGTTGACCCATTCTGGTGCAGGTTTGAGTGGAGCATCAGCTGGTGGTGCTGGCACAGTTGCAGCTCTAGGTGGTACAGCAGTAGTTTCATCTTGATCAACGCTTACATCTTCAAGAGGTTCAGCCTCATCAAATGCTCCAGTTTCTAGAGGTACGAACTTGTCTTGGCTTGTTTGGTGAATGCTGGAGGAAGGCATTGTTGTTGAAGGGCCAGTCGATTAGTTCTTTTCTTGCTCTTATTCGCTTGATCGTCTTTGTCTTGATCGTCACGACGACGCTTGTTGGGCTTGTCCTTCTTACATGCTTCCCCTTTCTTTTTTGCTTTTGTGATTGAATCAAGCAAAGCACGACAAAGCTCTTGCTCTTCAGGATCATCGATGATAGCCTCGAGCAATTTTTCTTTGAGTTCAGCAGTAGTAGAAGGCTTAGATGGTTGAGTCTGAATTGTAATTGGTGTGGTTTGCAGTTGATTAGCTACAGACCTATCCAGCTTTCATTTGACATACTCCTTAAGGAGATCAGGAAGTGTCTCATTAAGGAGTCTGTTAACTTCTTGTGACAGGTGAGTGTTAAGATATTCCTTTGTTGCTTGCTCTTGATTATGAGATTTCAACTTATCGATGTCTGCTTGTTGTGCCGTCACTTTAGATTGTAAAGTGGTGAACTGATCTTTCAAGGCATTGATCTCACTATTGTCTGGTTGTTCGATTGTGGTGATGCGTGGTTTTGCAACCTTACAACAGGTTTTACCTCTCAAGGGATCTCAAGAGGCTTACAACCCCACCAGGCAGTGTACCTGACCGATGTAGTATAGTGTAGTGGTAAGTACGGGGGATTGATCGTTCTCCACAGGGAATAGTGTCGTTAGGATTGAAAAATTACTCTAATAGGTCTAAGGGTGAGAGAAGATTCTTTTTGTATTTTTATGTTTTTATGAAAGCAAGTAAAATCTCGGGTTTGAAAGAGTGGGCGGAATTAGTTGCTAGTCAACTAACCCAAGTTACTACGAATGCCAATAAAATAAAATAACTGAAAATGAAAAGGTTGATGAAACTTATATGGAGAGAAATGTGTTTACTTAGATTTCCTTACTCCCTAACTATCTTTTACCGATTGATTAGTGTGTATTAATCACGTGGATGACGGGTGTATTCCTTAATACCAATCGTGGGGTGGCGTACGTACTTCCCCAACTCTATAAGCTCCTACTTCACTCCTATGTCGAGCCGGCTAGGAAGCTCCTAACATGGGATCACTAGAATTCGCTCATGCATTAAATACAACCATAAAAACCTTAGTACGCATTGGTTCATGTTTCTTAAGACGTTCAAGCAAGTTACCGAATAGGAAGTTAGCCAGTTTTCTTAAGCCTAACATAGATAAACAATCATCCAATACAACTAATAACACACTAACAACCAATAATCAATAGCTAGGTTTCATTAGATCTAAGCAAACACAAGATAAATCTAGCCTAGCATGTTAATCAAAAGACAAGAACAAGATGTAATCAAACAACACATAGACATATTGAATGATTAAATAATCACTTATCTTCAATTAAACATGGGAGATCCAAGGGTATGAAAACCCTTAAAAATGGCAGAAATTCGTCTAGGGTTTCTCCTCCAAAGTTACACACAATAAGTTCCACACTAATGACAAAAAATTGCAAAACTATATATAGAGTTTAAGGGCTGACGGCGTCACGTTGTAGATCCTGACGCCGTCACCTCGCCGCTTTTAGGGTTCCCGGATGGCCTTCCTGACGCCGTCCCTCTTTAGTGCTCCAAAATCCTCTCTGGCCTATCAAGGGGTGACGCCGTCAGAATTGAGCTTGACGCCGTCCCTCTTTAAGTTAAGTCGTGATGGCCTTGATCACTTCAAAGGGTGACGCCGTCAGATTTCTCATGCAAAATTCTCTGGCTTATCATGAGTAATTTTCATATCCACCTTTTTTTGCCAAGCCATGACGCCGTCTGGGGAAATTCCTGACGCCGTCAAAGGTACTTTTCAGCCGATTTTGAGACTTTGTCGTTTTCTTCACTTTTATGCTCCAAAAACGCCCAAAATGCTTCCTTTTCCAGATTTCTTCTCAAAAGTACCTAAAATGACAAAAGGAACGATTTAGGGCAATATTTGATCAAATAAATACGATTTAGGGCTTAAATGACCCCCTAAAAGCGGTACACTTTTCGCTTCATCATGTGGTAACCCTGTTTTGCAATGCAGTAATCTGCTCTTTTAAGTCTTTGAACTCACTGGGGGATTGACCTACAGATGATGGTTGTGGGGAAGGTATAGGGATTTCTCCTTGGTTGTCATCTTGGTTTTCGTCTTCCTCATCGCCTTCATCGTCTTTATCTTCATCATTCTCATCATCTTCACCCTCTTCATCTTCTTCTTCATCAACTTTTTCATCTTCATCATTGTCATTCTCATCTGATTCAGAGCCTGATGCCGTGTGTACACTTTGTTTTGACTCTCAGATTCACTAAGTGTGACAGATCTTGTGGCCTCTGAATCCTCTTCTGATAAAGTTTGTTCTTCTTCAGCATGTGAAGTTGATCCTTCACCTCTTTTTCTTCTTTCAAGTTTCTCTTGATCAGCTAGCCATTTCTTTCTATTTTCCTTTGTTGCTTTCTCAAGTTGTTCTTTCTCTTCTGCTTCAGTCATGGGTGGTTCAATGGGTTTAAAAGATTGTTCTGTCATCTTGAGCGATTTTCCCTTGCCCTTGCCCAGTCCTTTATCTTGCTTTTTCAATTCCTTCTTGAGTTTTATAAGCTCTTTCTTCTTTTCTTTTCTGATATCTACTCCCTCTTCTTCATCTTCGTCAGTGGACTCATTTCTTAGCATTAGTTCAGTGGACTTGTCACTGATCTTCAGTTTCTTCTTTTCGGGTCTTTCAATTTTCTTTGTTCTTGAAGAAGCTGATGGGACAGTTTTGCCTCTTCCTCTACTTCTGCCTCTTGTTGAGCTTTAACCCTTTACTGTTATCCCCACCTTTCCTGCCTTTTCAGCATCATCGTACCATGTGTATGCTTCAGTTGCTACCACTGCTTCTGATAACATTGTAGGTGGAATTCTCAGACCTTGTTTTGTGGTACTGGTCATGTGAACTTTAATCCTGGTGAGTACATGATCCATCCATTCTGTATGAGCTTTCTCATTTAATCGTTTGTCAATTCCTGGATGGTTTTTCATGAAGTGTGAAATCAGAAGCTTTGTGAATCGTGGGAAGGGTATCTTGTATCCCTTCTTCTGGTTGAACTGTTGAGCTTGGTAGATCATGTCACTCCATATGTACCGAGCAAAGTCCATATGAAAGAAGTTAATGACACCCCAAAAGAACATTAGATGCTCACTTCTAGGGTGTTCAAGGCCTGTTTCTTTCCCGGTAATACAGTGGATGATAATGGTGTAAAGGGTTAACCAAGGTTGAGGTATATGCTTCCTATCCACCTTAGAATGCGAAGTCAGTTCATCACCTAGATCATCATAACCGATGTATTTTAAAGTCCCGGCCATGGTTTCAAAAGTAGGATCTTTGTAGAATGTGCCTTTAGGGCCAGAAGCTTCTGAAGTAAGATCAAGCACTTCACGAAGAGTACCAAAACCAAACTGGATCTCAGCGCTATCAATGGTAACTGTTATTGTGTTGTTGTCACTGCTAACGAACAAGGTGTGCCATAACTGGTTCATGTAAACTTCAGGTACACTTGCTGACTTGGTCATAACCGAACTGACGAAATGTCTCTTGAGTATTTCCACCATTATTTGACACGACTGATGACATGGTAGATTCTCGAAGTCTACTCTTGAGTTAGAGTCACTGATCTTACGTTCATCTCCTCTGGGATCATTTCTTTTCTAGTAACGGATCCTTGTGACATGATTAACCTGTATTCCACAAACACCAACAACAACACATAATGGACATTGCATATATATGTTAGTGTATGTTACTTGTTGCACGATCTTAGCCTAACTAGTATGATGCATCATGTAGCGAGACTTAATCATGAAAAACATTCACATATCAACCAAACAATGCATAAACAAGCAACTGTACTCAACTTTACAGAATTCAACACTTAGAGAAAAATTTCACTTAGTTCTGCAAATTAGAGAAACTCGGAGAATTCAAGTTTAATCATCGAAAGATACAATCTCGGAGAGATACAAACTCGGAGAGTTGCAAACTCGGAGAGTTACAAACTCGGAGAGCTAGAAACTCGAAAAGTTACAAACTCGGAGAGTTAGAAACTCGGAGAGTATAAACATTTCCATGACTTTCTCGGAGAAGAAATTTAAATTAGAAGATTTTATTAAAAATCCAAAGTCGAAGGATTTATTCAATACTCGGAGAGTAAGGAATAAATACATTCTCGAAGGATGTTTTGACAAGATTTTCTAAGTATCCTCCTTTCTCGGAGAGAAAGTCGAAGGATGACTTTAATCTCCTAACTCGGAGACAAAGTCGAAGGATTCCATTTAAACAATAAATTCGAAGGATTCAATAACAGAAACTCGGAGACATTCATATCATTCAGATTTCATGTAATTTATTTATAAGCCACAAGCAATGATCAACTATCAATCAAACCATGTTCTAATCACTATTCATAAACCAGAAATCCACATAGCACATCACATTGTTTTCCACAGCTAATACGATCACATGCAATCATTCGAATCAGACCATCTTTTTGATTCAAGTTATGAGACATTAAGTGCACAATCTAGGACAACAAGCAAGCAAATCCCACCACTCAAACATTCAAACACAACACTAAATATACTCAGCCAAACACATCGACTTTCTCAAACCCTAACAGTCTCAATTTGTAATTCCTGATGTTGTTTATCAAAATTAAACGTTTGCAATTCATTCTAAGACATGTTGTTCTACTATTGCACTAAGTTAATTAGATTAAAACACGACAAACAAGAAACGCCCAAATCACATTCATAAACCCTAAAGCGAAAAAACTCAAAATTAAGCCATAGAAATGTAGAGCGAGTGATTACAAGATATAAACAATCAACTTTAACACTTACAAATGAGATTTTAGAGCAAAAACAAAATCTTGAATTTGTTTGAGGTTTTGGCGGGTTTGTGTAAAGTTTTTTCTGAGCATAAGTGTTGTAAAACTGAGATTGCATCTTTTTATAGTCGAAACTTTGGATTTTTTACACTTTGAGCCCTTTAACCTTATTCCTAGTTTGCACATTGTCCTTTTGTGGTAAAACTTTGACATTTTAACAATAACAGCCCTTGAGGTTTGTAATGGTTAAAGTCTTTGATCCAATTTGTTGTAAACTTGATTTATTTCCATTTCTCCCCCTTGAACTAAGAAATATTTTTGAAATTTTGAAAAAACTTTAGTTCAAGAGATCATTGAAATATGTTTGATGAAGATTTTGATAATGATGAAGAATTTAAGACAAAATGTGCAAAAGTTAGAAAAAATTCTCCCCCTCAAAATATGTTCGTGATTTGAAATTGATTAAATTTTAAATTACGAGAACATATTTTGATTTGTTTTGACTTTTTCACATTTGAAGAGACCGACCTTTTTTTTTTTTTTTTTTTTTTTTTTTTTTTTTTTTTTTAAAGAAATAAATTGAAAAATCTTTTTGTGTTTTTGATAAATTATTTACAAAGATAGTTTTGATGTTTGACTCACTTAATTTTGTTTAAGAAAATTGTTTAAGTCGTCTGGAGTCAAACATCACATACCAATCTGGTGAACCAATTCCACAAATCTTGCATGAGGCAAGGCTTTGGTGAATAAATCCGCCAATTGGTATTCTGTACCCATGAAATAAAGTTCAATTGTACCTGTTCCACGTGCTCTTTGATGAAGTGATAACGGAGAGCAATATGCTTGGATTTTGAATGCTGAACCATGTTACACGAGATAGCAATGGCACTCTTGGAGTCACAATACATCGGAATCTTGTTGAAGACGTATCCATAGTCATCAGTTGTGACCTCATCCAGATGACTTGAGCACAGCATGCTGACATAGCTACGTATTCTGATTTAGTAGATGATAGTGATGTACAGTCCTGCTTCTTTGACTGCCAAGAGACAAGCTTGTCACCCAAAAATTGTACTCCCCCAGATGTACTTTTCCTTGTGTCTAAGCATCCTGCATGGTCGGCGTCTGAAAAGACAATAAGTTCAAAACCAGAATCCTTCGGATACCAGATCCCCAAATGAATGCTTCCCTTTATGTATCGAAGAATTCTCTTAACCGCAGAGAGATGACTTTCAGTTGGTCTCGACTGATAACGGGAGCATAGATATGTGGCAAAGACAATATCGGGTCGGCTAGCGGTGAGATACATGAGAGACCCAATCATACTACGGTATTTGGTAGGATCAATGGGTGTCCCATGTAGATCAGCATCCAGCTTAGGAGACGAGGACGAAATGGGGGTATTATAGGTGTCACAGCTGGCCATGCCATGTTTTTTCAAAATCTCTTGAGCATATTTGGACTGACTTAAGAAAATACCACGAGGTGATTGATGTACTTGCAATCCTAGAAAGAACTTAAGTTCACCCATCAAAAGGATCATCAAATGAAACAACGGTGTTAATTTGATCTTCATCAAATGTAACGACGGTGTTTACTTGGTCATCGACTTGAGAGGATAACGATGAGGCATTTTGACCAATATTTTCTTGTGCAGATGAAGATGCAGAGGGTGATACAATTTCATGAATAAGATATTCAGATTCATGTACCTGAGACAAGCCGTCGGTATCATACACCGGGCCTGTTTCACCCATATGCATTTCTTGCATGTTTGCCATCAACATTACAGCTGCATTTGCCTCAAGATCTTCCATGTCATCGTCGTAATATGCATTGTCCATAAAGTTGTGTTCTTTCTCAGTCAGAGTGCCACCAGCTTCATCTTTGAGAGCCAAAAGAAGAGCTTCTTTGTGATACACACTGCCTCGAGTTCTTGGCTTGGGGCAAGCATTTGCTATGTGACCCTTCCCTCCACAATTATAGCATTTGACCATGGTGTTACCAATCCCAGAATTCCCAGTCTCAACAACTTCTGCCCTCCTCTCTGTGTTACCAACGTTGTTCCTGCTATTCCCAACTGAACTAAACCTTTGTCCTCCAGAGTTCCCCATATAACTACCTGAACCAAATCTCCCAGAAGCTCGGTTTTGTATTTCAACCCTGCCATCATGAACAACTGCCTGATTCCTTGTGTTGGATGAAGACCTTAGACGATTGTTGGATTTGTTTGAGAATTTGCTGAAGGCTCGAGCAATCAGAGCAAATCCTTCGTTCAATGAGTTAAAAGCGTCGTCTTCATCATTGTCTACGTTGGAGTACATCATAGAATCGGTGTTGTCATATGAAACCAGTTGATTAGCATAATACTATTGTGATGCTTCATATGGGATGAGTTGGTTGGATGAAGGTTGTGAGGGATAACACGAATGATGTGGTGGCTGAACAAACTCCTGATTTGTTGGTGATGCAAAGTGAGACTGAGCAATTAGAGCAAGAGAATTTGGAGTTGATGATGGTGTGTAACCTCCTCTTGCTGCTCTGTCTTTGTCAACTTCCAATTGATGATGCTTCAAATAATCATACAGCAACCCATACGAGGCGTTGTGTAGATTCTTGGCTTGGCGAACAAAAGTGACATACTTTTTCCAATCGGGTCCAAGATAGCTCAGAAACTTAGTATTCACAACAATCCTTGGGAGTTCAATATTGTGACGGTCCAAGTCATTGATAATGTTAGTAAACCTGTGGTAGTAAGACTCTAAAGATTCCCCGGCCTCAATATGGAACATAGTATATTCCAGATAAAGCTTAGATTCCATATCCTCCTAATTCAACTCTGTTCCTTCCATGAGAAGGTGTACATGCTCCCACATGTCTTTTGCCGTCTTTTGAGCATCGATACTGCGAAAGATGGGATTTGGAATTCCTTGGAGTATGTAAGACATTGCTAACTCATTTGCTTCTTGCTGAAGAACTTGTTCTGCTGTGAGTTGAGCAATAGGAATAGGAGTTGTAGTTGCTTCTCTTGGAGGGATGTGATTTGGATCTGCTGGAATTGTTGTTGTAGGAACTGGATATGGGCCTTCAATGATTACTTTCTTTAAGTACTTTCCATGGGGTTTCTTTAGCTCAATAAACCGAAGAAAGCGACTTGACCACTGTACATAATTCCCTGGAGTAAGCATTGGTGGTGTGTCTAAGGATCCTGCTTCATGTCTGGATTGTTGACTGCTGATCGCCTCGCACATCTGGTCAAACCAGTGAGGTTGTTTAGGAGGAAGTTGGTAAGTCTGCATTGGTTGTTGAGGGACTTGTTGCTGAGGAAGAAATTGATGTTGCTGCATTAACATGTGTTGTGTTTGATATTGTGGTTGATACTGTGGTTAAGGATACTGTTGCTGAAATGGTTGTTGTTGACGATACTGTTGTTGTTGATTATAGAAGTAGTTATGGTTTGGTGGTTGAGACATCTTGAAGTAACCTGTGGATATAGGATCTTTAAAGGATAATGACGGTTGTTGTTGAAGATTAGGTTTGAAAGTAGAAGAACTTCAAGAAAATCCAAGAAAAACTAACGTCGAAGAATCACTTACTCGGAGTAACCTTTCTCGAAGACAAACTCAAAGAATCCCAAAGTCGAAGAGTATTCCCTAAGTCGAAGAAACAAAGTCGAAGATCCCAAAGTTGAAGAAACCAAAGTCGAAGAACTCTGCTAAAATACTTCTAACTCGAAGTTTTGAAACTTGAAGGATTAGTTTCTCGAAGCCTAAGTTTCTCGAAGGGGAGTTTCTCGAAGGTATGTTTCTCGAAGAGTGGTTTCTCAAAGCCTATGTTTCTCAAAGCCTAAGTTTCTCGAAGCCTAAGTTTCTCGAAGGATTGTGAAACTCGAAGAATACTTTCTCGGAGAATGACTTAGAAACTTAAACTCCAAACTCGAAGTTAAGTTTCTCGGAGAATAATTCTTCTAACTCGAAGAATACTTTCTCGAAGAATATGATTGAAACTCGGAGCTAAGTTTCTCGGAGAATCCCTTCTAACTCGAAGACTTAGAAACTTTACCTCCTAACTTGGAAGTTCAGTTACTCGAAGGATTCTACAAACTCGAAGAACTCAAAAACTTGGAGAACTCTTCAAACTCGAAGGTTTTCTCCAAACTCGGAGAAACACGTCAATGAACAGTACTGATCTCCAAATTCTTCCTAAATCGAATCTAAAACAACCTAAATTACCCCTTGGCGATTGATACCACTTGTTGTTAATTCTAATTATCACACAAACTACTAAATTCTAGAGAGAGAAAGTTAGAGAGAGAAAGTTAGTGGAAGGTAATGCTTAAGACTTAATGAAATGATAATTGCAATTAACCAACCAACCCTCTCCCTATAAGGGAGGGGGTATTTATAGTAGTTTACAAGAGGTTGGGCTTTTGCTCTAATAAACACGTAATTAACATAAATAAAAGGCCACGGCTCATGGGCCTTCTACACAGGCCGAAGCATAAAACTAACCTAAAGGCCTAAGCAACCTATTTCATAAAATGATCAATACTTGATAATCTAAGACGTGTTCCCAACAGGTGATTTGTCTAAAAGAAGAATGTTAGTAAATGAAGCTATGGGTAATCAGAATGATGCATCTTCTGTCAATATGCTTGATTCCTTGGTCTATAGCATGCTAGACTTGGAATTTGTTTATTATGATACGAGAAATAATTAACATAAACATTCAAATACACTAGTATGAAACTTGTGAAGTGAAAAATTACTAATGGTCTTGATATCGTATCTTTGTGAGAAAAATCTTATAAACAAGATTAATACATTGAAAGGGAGAACCTTTCTACAAAATTATTGAGATAAATTCCATGTGGGGGATTCCGGCCTAGCTAGAGTTCAAAAAGACACCAACAAAGGTGAAGTTCTTGCCTAGTTGTACTCAAGAATTATTTGGAGCATGATATATTTAAAGAGTTGAACGAAATTCGAATTTGCACAAACATATTATATCAATACGACAACTACTCTAAGCATAAATTATCTCTATTGACAATGTAAAGTCATAAGAATAACATTATGGATCCGCTTGCGAAATGCTAAATGAGAGAGTTAGTTAGAAAGTCGTGAAGAGGAATGGGACTAAAGCCCTTGAAAAGTTTATATGAAGGAAAACCTAACCCAGCTGACTGGAGATCCCAAGATCTGGGTTCAATAGGACAACCTACTTGTATAAACTGACCTGTGGGGGAGTAATAAACTCCACATTTATTTAAGGGAGTTAGTAAACTTCCTAGTCCATTCCTATAACAGTGACAATATGAGGTTAAGCATATGGCTTTTAATGATTAATCGAGAATCACCTATGTGAGAGAGAAGTGGGGTCGCTTCTAAGGGAATTGTGGGGGCGCAATTCTTAACAGCTCTCGCAGAACCAGGCTAATGTTCATGACCATAACGAACATAACTATGAGAACCAAAATGTGTCAAGGAGATATTTGTGTAAATATATATTGTCGTCTCCACAAACAGCAGACATTTCAAAGACATCAAGTTTTACTGGCTACTAGGAGGCTAAGTATATTTCACGAGGGAATGTTCAAAGGGTAACATATACCTATCCTATGCAAATATCAACTTCAAAACTCTATTACAACATAGATTCGTTGAAATTCGTTTCCTTTATCAATTTCATTCATGTGGGGGATTGTTAGAAAATTGGTCATATGGTGGTTTGAATGACAATTGATGGTCATCAAATACACTAATGGGTGTTAACACAAAAGTTAATGTGTGGTCAAATGTAACAATCGAATTAATTGTGTGTTCATGAGCCATTAGTATAATTTATTATTGGACCGTTTTCTTTCATTCCCCTAACCTATATATTGAGAGTTCTCCTCTCATTTCTAGCACATCGAAAACACATAACTTGTTCCTCTCATTTCGTTGTTGACCTCGATGTTGATTCATTTTGTATTGGTTTGTAATAAAGGGAAGGCACGGTTTTGGTTCGCCTTGATAACCCGTTTGTGCTAAAGGAGTTATCCGTTTTTGTTGTATCCTTGGAGATAGACGTTCACAATTCTCGAGCACCGTGGAGAGGACGAATTTGTCTTAAGGAAACTGTGAGCATCATAGGCCTCAACATTTTTCTTATTGTTTATGTTTTAAGTCTCGACAATCAAAAGGTTTAAGGTATCATCATCTACACTTTTATGTTTATGTTATGGTTTATTCGTTTCTAATGGCAATACACACGTAATATATAACAACAATTAGTAAAGGAGTTGTGTTAGGGTTAAGGTGATATTGACCTGCCAACCCGTCAATCGGAACAAGTCAACACGAACACAACTTGATTGTTACCCCTAATCCAGCCTATTAAATGGGTCTAAAGTAACCGGTTTTGTGAAGATTTGAAACCTAGTTTGAATAGTTATGTTTTTAGCGACTCGTGTCTAACCCTGTTCAATATTTTTTTTAGAACGGCGGCATTTCATTAAAAGCTAGCAGAAGCTAGGAATTATAAAGAATTAATGAAAATTACTGGATTTTGTAACCAACCTAACCAATTAAACTTAAGCTTAGGATTTCTAACCTTGTTCAATATTATCGTTATGCTTTTGAGTATTGAGCGACCCGAGTCACCCGGTCAACCATGTTATACTTTTACATTTAAAAATGAAGAGGGTGTTTGGGATTGCTTAATATTATGGTTATGTTTGTGAGTACTTATAAGTTGTTTTAAATATGTATATTACGATAATCGTGTTTGGATATGTTTATTTTGTAAATAATTATACAAAATTATGATTTTTTGATATTTAAAGGTAAAGAAGTAATTTAGTTTCACGAAGAATGAACACTTTCAAATTAACAACTTCCTAAAGTGCTTATTTTGCCTCAAAGTAGATGATAAGTTGGATGACACAAAATTGTTTTCGCATACAAAGAGCAAACAATAGATTAGTATAACAGAAAAGTTTTGAATTCGTACCTTTTTGTGTATTTGTGACCATTTTACTCCTACTTTACTTTTAGCACCCTATTAACAACGACGGATAAAATGGACATTGTACATGAACAAAATACATATAAAGGTCGAAATTCAAATCTTTAATACACACGAAAGTCTGAATTTAAAACTCTTGTGTTATACGAAGTAATGGAAAAAAAATAGATAACTACATAAAACTCGTAAAAGTGTCAAAGTTAAATGCATTTTCATAATAAATACTATTATGTTTTAGATATGAAAAAATTAATATAAGTGTTCATTGCCCTCTTTGCTTATATTGCGACAAAATATTCACATTTACGCACATGGTAGATCTATCTTACACTAACACATGGTAGATCTATCTTAACGTATTTACTAGTCGAGGTATGCTAGAACCACATAATTTTTACATAACAAAATTCACAAAATGAGGTGGCATGTTAATGTGTTGTATTTTCTCTCTTTCTTTTTAAATCATCTCATACTTGAAGCAAATAGTATTCATGACATGAATTTTATTTTGTAAAAATTATGTGATTCTCATATCTCTTACTAGTCCAAACACCCTCTTGATAACCAGATACAACTCTAAATCTGATTTACTGTTTTAAAATACATCCGATGTCAATGAATAACCTCTTAGATCTTTTTGTTGTTCCTAGTCGTTTTTGTAACATAAAGGTTTATGTTGGTGTCTGTGCTCTACATGATGGACCTGATCCTGCAGGACCAGTTCAGGCTGAACCATGAACCAAGGCCATGGGGATGCCCTTGGTCATTCGAACAGTATCTGTTTTTCATGTTTCTCCTCAGGTTTGCGCTTGCTATAGACTTGCGTCAATATGAAGAACGAAGAGCAGCCAAACCAGAGAATGTTTGATTCCAACACAGATATCATACTCAAATCAAAGGTCGAAATACTGAAATTATTATTATGGTACCATATCACACAAACACCCAACCATAAAAACTTGGAATTGCCCATATTATATAAGCAAATTCACTTCATTGATTCAAAAGTTAGTACACCGGGCAACTTTAACAACATAGACACAGACCTATACTAAACAAACAAGCTGATCGTGTTTCAGCTTACATTAAAAAAAACAACATAACACTTGACAGAAGTAACATGACTCTTCTATACAACTCGTTTATTCCACTTTTCTTTTATTCATCCATTTCATCATCATAAAAATATTAAATGTTTATCAATTACAATAAGATAGCCGACAAACGAGCAACAAGTTATGCCGCAACCCGCTTTTGGATAGCAAACTCAATCCTACTAAAAATGAAATTTTGTGTCTTAGAGGTCGAAAAATTACTTTGCACAACCCGTTGAACCCTAGTCAAAAACTCCCCTGCCTCCGGAGCTAGAAAACCAAATGTATCAAAAGCAAAAGGGATAAACACATGCGATTTTCTAAACAAGCCTTCTTGTGTTTAGCAACTTTGCTCGATTCCACTTTCAACGCCGCTTGTCCCGCAACAAACTTATTGTCCCTGAGTCCAACAAGAGGGGACACCCCAGTAAGATCCACACAAGCATGTTTCCCCCCGGCTTACCCAAACACAAGTATATGAGCCGGCCGTAAAGTAGACCTCCCTTCAAGCGGATCCGTTAGAAAGTTCACGGGGGCCTCCTTTTTAGAAGAAATTCATGCTCATTTAAGAACATCATATAGGACATCCATAACCAAATCATGCCTATATTTGAAACCAGGTAACTTCTTTTATTCATCCATTTCATCATCATCTTCAACCTCCTCGATCTTCATCCTCTTCACAGCTTTTGCAGCATCATTGCGAACACCATTTGCACTAGGAGGAACTTCAATCAGAATATCAGACTTCTCACCCGTCGCAGCGTTCATGAGTCCACCATTCCTTTCCACCCTGTAAGTCAATTCTTCCCCGTTCATGTCTGCATCTATATACACTGTCGCGTTTTCATCAATCTCATCCCTAATCAGCATTTTCGACAACTCAGTCACAGCCTTCCTTTCTAACCACCTCCTAATTGGTCTCGCCCCATACACCTATACAAAATTTCAAAAGTCAAAACAACGTGAGTATGCATCATTATAAACATTAAAACAACTTGTAGTAAATCAATAAATCAACATGAATTTGATGCTTACCGGATCATAACTCTCGTTGAGTATAACATCCAACGTTGCTTCTGTAACTCCCAATGCAACACCCCTTTCGGCAAGGCGGACCGCCACATCTTTCATCTGAAGTCTGGCAACTTTCTTCAACTGATCATGAGAAAGAGGATCAAAAACCACAATCTCATCAAGCCTGTTTAGAAGCTCGGGCTTGAAGTGCCTCCTCACTTCTTGCATCACCATTTCACGAGCGTTTTCCATTGTGGTCTTCCCAGACAAACCCTTTAGTAGATACTCAGCTCCGAGATTTGAAGTCATGATGATGACGGAGTTGGTGAAATCCACTGTGCGACCTTGACCATCTGTCAACCTTCCGTCATCCAACATTTGAAGCAGAGTGTTGAACACGGAATTATGAGCTTTTTCTCCTTCATCAAACAATACAACACAGTACGGTCTTCTTCTCACAGCTTCAGTGAGCTGACCACCTTCTTCATGACCAACATATCTGCAGAAAGGATAAACAAACACAATTGTTAGTCGCTATCGTGTCAAAAGCATTACTGTATTACTGAAGGTCTTAATACATGAAGTACTGCCAAAACTTGTAGCAACATTTTATTGGCGCACAAAGATACAAAGCAAATAGTTTGTCCCTTATTTAGCCATTTTATTACTTGAGCAACAACCAAATAAATCAACATGAACACATGATGTCATTAACGTAGTTGGGTTCCATATTTAGCCATTTTATGACTTGAGCAAACTTGATTTGTAGGGCACTCACACTAACCCAGACTTTCAATCACATTAGCTTATACTAGTAATACCTCATGTACAATATAGTTCTAAATGCTACAACTTCTAAGATCTGCCGTATCTCATCACTTATAGTATCTTCATTTTGCTTGATCACTTGATTACCTTCAGCCTTGTAGTTCCAAATGAACCAATTTATGGATTTTCTTCCCTTAGGCTCGTGATAATGTTTCTTTTTGGATGCCATATATAGAGAGAGATGTTTAGAAAGAAACATTTCCTCATTTTATAGCAAATTTACCCAAACTTTAAAGTCATAACACAACGACATGCCAAAATCAACAAGCCTTTTCACCATGACACTGCCTATTTCATGGTTTACGGATGAAATATATCCCAGCTTAACTAGCAGTCTAGTACACAGGGGAAGTAAAATGAGCAGGTCATGGAGGATGGATAATGGGTAAGCTTTTACTAGAAGTCCATAAAAGGCCAGGTAGTCGGTGCGATTTATAAACAATGTACTAATCCGATTGGGTTTAAACTCTATATGTAACTAATATTAAAAAATTATTTTAGTTAGTTTGTTAAAATATCTAACCACTTCTCTTTGATCCGCACAGACAGTTCTTTTCATTCTGGTTTAAGTTCTAGAATATTACTCGTCCGACCCGTTGGAGATAAATTACAACCCAGATTGGCTCAGTTTTAGGTAAATGGGTCAAAATTGTCTCCCCTACACAACACGCTTACATAAAGCATATACTTAAAGTTCTCAGTAAACACCTTAATAATAGATATCCCAAGATAACTGTCAACTGAAGATCATCAAATTTTATCACCCACACAAGGACATTGATAATAAGGGCAAGCTCGATACCATATAAGTCCAAAAGCTACACGTGTTTCAGTCTATGAGGTCCAACTATCAGATCCATAAAAGTGAAACGTTCAATTCGACAACCATGTGTTTTGCCAATCTTACTAAATATGATAATAATGTCCATACCTTATCTACAAAGTGAAGATATAATAAAAAGAACTTATTGTTGACAGGTGAAGACGGATCCTTATTCCCACTCAGAATCGAAAAACCCCGCATCCTTCATCTCAGAGTAGTAAGCAGAATCCAAGAGCAAATCTTCCTCCTGAAAACAATTAAAATCGTATCATTTGACAAAAGAAATAGCAGTCTTTAATGGTAATGAACCAAAGCAACAATATGTAATTTACCTGGAAGAAATCTGCGAGGAAAGTTACATACACAAAGGGAAGATAGAGAGTGTGATAGCAGATAACCACAAAACTATACAGCCTGCAAATATATAATATATCAAACAGACACAAGTGGTTTAAAAATAGAAAGAAAAAAATTGAACAATTTGTTGTATGTTTGTATAAATATATACGTACTAAAGACCAAAGCCCGCTCCAAGTGCAGCAAGCCCACAGCCAAATAACGCAATTCCAGTGATCACAAACATGACAACAACATAATTGTAAAATGCGGTCTTGCTGCATAAAAGATGATGTCACATTAGATATTTGTTTCTCAATAATATAACAATTTGAGAATCAAAGATGAAATGGGTGCTGTTAGAATGAACACCAACTTACGAGGCAGCTTATCTCTCCACTTTGAGTAATGCACAAAAAGAATATACCCATAAGTGCAGGTCAGCATTAGTTCATCAACTGTCCACAAGCCCCATTTCCCTCGATGGGTCTTTTCACCATCCATGAAAAGCGGGACATGGAATCCAAACACACAGATTGCCTGATGACAACAGGAGGGAAATACGAGAAAATCACACTAGAAAATGCAGACAGTCGGGCACAAGGAGATAGATATCTAGGACGAGCAACAGACAAAAGATATTACCTTTAGAAGTATATCTGCTCCTACAATGAGCCCTGAAATAATGAAAGTATGAGCTAATGCTTCCAACCCACTTGCATAACTTTCTTGCAGCAAGAAAGCCACCAAACTAATCTCTAAAAATAATGTTCCCAATGCAGTGAGCAATGATAATAGATTCCAAGATAATTCCTTCCCAGGAATGCACTGCCATACCTGCATAAACACAATCCAGGAGTTACTACCACTCAGCCTGGCGATTACATTTAACTTTACAATGTTTTAACAAAACCCTTGTGATACAAATCTAAGAGCCAACAAGGCGCACCATAAATACTAGTATGTGCATATAAGGACAACGGGAATGGAAGTTTAGGTGTTGTTTTTTTCATTATCGCCGTTTCACTACTTCAGTAGTTCATGCATACAAGTTTGATGAAACCAAACAGCCCAAATGCTCAGAGTTGCACAATAAAAGAATCTGTATTATCTTTATTTAAATATCTAATGCGAAGAAACAAACCTCACTCGTCTCATGACGTACATATATATAGCAGGAGAATCTAATTTGCTGAAGAAAATGCAAGCATATTTATCAGGTATCTTAGACAGGCCAACACCTATTCACCAAAATAACAAGCCAAAAAATTAGCGAACAACTTGGGTTGTGTTTGCCTTTATAGTGGGTATGGGAACTGGCATTGGCATGAAATACTGAAAATGGTACCATATCACACAAACACCCAACCATAAAAACTTAGAATGCCCATATTATATAAGCAACTTCACTTCATTGAGATTCAAAAGTCGGTACACCAAGCAAGTTTAATAAACACATACCTATACTAAACAAACAAGCTGATCATAGTTTCAGAAAACAGATTCATACACCCGACAGTAATAACAAGACTCTTCTATACAACTTGTTTATTCTTTTCTTTTATTCATCCATTTCATCATCATCGTCAACCTCCTCAATCTTCATCCTCTTCACAGCTTTTGCAGCATCATTGCGAACACCATTTGCACTAGGAGGAACTTCAATCAGAATATCAGACTTCTCACCCGTCGCAGCATTCACGAGTCCACAATTCCTTTCCACCCTGTAAGTCAATTCTTCCCCGTTCATGTCTGCATCTATATACACTGTGGCATTTTCATCAATCTCTTCCCTAATCAGCATTTTCGACAACTCAGTCACAACCTTCCTTTCTAACCACCTCCTAATTGGCCTCGCCCCATACACCTATACAAAATTTCAAAAATCAAAACAACGTGAGCATGCATCATTATAAACATTAAAACAACTTGTAGTAAATCAATAAATCAACATGAATTTGATGCTTACCGGATCATAACTCTCGTTGAGTATAACATCCAACGCTGCTTCTGTAACTCCCAATGCAACACCCCTTTCAGCAAGGCGGACCGCCACATCTTTCATCTGAAGTCTGGCAACTTTCTTCAACTGATCATGAGAAAGAGGATCAAAAACCACAATCTCATCAAGCCTGTTTAGAAGCTCGGGCTTGAAGTGCCTCCTCACTTCTTGCATCACCATTTCACGAGCGTTTTCCATTGTGGTCTTCCCAGACAAACCCTTTAGCAGATACTCAGCTCCGAGATTTGAAGTCATGATGATGACGGAGTTGGTGAAATCCACTGTGCGACCTTGACCATCTGTCAACCTTCCGTCATCCAACATTTGAAGCAGAGTGTTGAACACGGAGTTGTGAGCTTTTTCTACTTCATCAAACAACACAACACAGTACGGTCTTCTTCTCACAGCTTCAGTGAGCTGACCACCTTCTTCATGACCAACATATCTGCAGAAAGGATAAACAAACACAGCTTTTAGTTGCTATCATTCGTCAACTACAGAAATTGTGACAAACTGCAGAAAAAGACAGGTCTACTTACCCTGGTGGAGCACCAATTAGACGAGCCACCGAGTGTTGCTCCATGTACTCGGACATATCAATCCTAATCATAAGCTTTTCGTCATCAAACAACTGTTCAGCAAGAGCCTTAGCAAGCTCAGTTTTCCCAACACCAGTTGGCCCCAAAAACAAGAAAGAACCGGTTGGCTGTTGAGCCCTCCCCAAACCAGCTCGAGACCTCAAAACCGCCTCAGCCACAGCACTAACTGCTTGATCTTGACCCACAACCCGCTGATGCAACCGATCAGATAGCCCAATTAGCCTCTCCTTCTCATTAGTCCCAAGCCTAGTCACCGGTATACCAGTCCACCGACTCACAACCTCGGCAATCTGATCCGGTCCCACCGTCTCTGTCAGCATTACATCTTCATCTGCTGTCCCTTCAATCTTTGCAATCGCAGCCTCCACTTCTTGAAGAGCACCATATCTCAAATCTGCAGCTCTTACAATATCTGTTCGTCTTTCGGCTTCTTGTAAGGCCACCATAAGCTCCTCCCTTTTCTGTTTTAGCCTCCGGATTTCATCGGTTCTTTCCTTCTCTTTTTTGTATTTCATTGTTAACGGTCGAAGTTTCTCTCTCAAGTCATCCAGCTCTTTACTCACTTCAACTACACGAGCTTTGCTTGCTTTATCTTTTTCCTTCTCCAAGGCATGAAGCTCGACTTCTAATTGCATTCTTCTCCTTTCAAGATTATCAATTTCTTCAGGCTGACTATCGAGTTGCACCCTCACATTCGCACAAGCTTCATCCATAAGGTCAATAGCCTTATCAGGCAAGAAACGTCCTGTTATGTATCGGCTTGAAAGCTGAGCTGCAACTACAAGAGCACGATCAAGAATCCTAACACCATGATGACCTTCATATCTTTCTTTCAACCCTCTAAGAATACTTATGGTATCAGGAACACTCGGCTCAGCCACCAAAACCTGTTGGAAACGCCTCTCAAAAGCTGCATCCTTTTCAACATATTTCCTATACTCCTCCAAAGTAGTTGCACCAATGCAGCGAAGTTGCCCTCTAGCAAGCATAGGCTTGAAAAGATTTGCAGCATCCATCGAGCCTTCAGTACGACCCGCCCCAAGCACAAGGTGAATTTCATCAATAAACAATATAACCTTCCCTTCGGCTTCTTCCACTTCCTTCAAAACCGCTTTCAGCCTTTCCTCAAACTCACCTCTGTACTTGGCACCCGCAATCAACGCCCCCATATCCAATGCCACAATGCGCACATCAGCAAGATTACTCGGTACATCACCTCGTAAGATCCTCTGAGCCAACCCTTCAACAACCGCGGTTTTTCCCACACCGGGTTCACCAATTAGAACCGGGTTGTTCTTAGTCCTTCTAGATAGGATCCTAACCACTCTTCTGATTTCCTCATCTCGCCCAATCACAGGGTCAAGCTTGCTAGCTTGTTCCACAAGGTCAACACCATAAGTCTTGAGCGCTTGGAAATTAGTGTCTCCAGAAGCACTCTGCACTTTCTTTTCTTTCCCTCTAAACTTCTCAACCTCGGTTTTCACACGAGATGCGCTAACACCTGCTTCTTTCATAAGATCCGCAATCTGGGAGTCTTGTAAAAGACCCAAAATCAACTGATCAACAGCCAAATGGGTATCACCAGACTTCTTCTGCAATTTCTGAGCATTACGAATCACAGTTACCAGAGAATTGCTTGCGGGAATCTGATCAGGAGCAGGGGACTGGGAAGGGAGTTTCTTTAAGGCTTGATTGAAGACCCTTTCGGCTGAATTCCCAGCCTCAACACCACCTGCATTGCTTACTGCTTGTCTGAATATGTCGTTAGGGTCAGAGATCAAAACTGCAGCGACATGGAGAGGTGTGATCTGTGCGTGTCCGGCCTCCATTGCAAGTTCCTGACTCGCAGCGAGTGCCTCATTTGTCTTGTGGGTGAATTTGTCAGGATTCATTTTTTATGATACTTTGTATAAACCTACAATCACAAACACAAAAATATCAAATAAGCATCACGCAATTTTCTACATCCAAACAAAATTGTTAAACGCTTGTTTTCAGGAAAAGTAATAAACAGATAAACACAGTCCCAAACACACCCTTAGTAACATAAATTTACCCAACAGTTATGGAATTTCGAATCCATAAACGCTAAATCAGTTTTTCTTCTACAAATAATAAAACTTCTCTACATCCAAACAAGCAGATTTTAACATTGCTCTAACATCCCTAAATAATCAAGCAATTTTTTCTAGATAAAATTTAAATGATTATCTATAATAAGCATTTTCCTAGATCCAAACAATCATAAATTATATTTTTATAAACCCAATCCCAAACATCCCCTTATCTAAGTCATCAAAAACTGCAACTATAGATTAATCACTTTAACATAAAACATTTCAACTAAAATAAAGACATAAGCATTACACATTCTATTAACAACCAAAGGGTAAACCAGCTTTTATAAACTGAATCCCAAACACCCCATTAAGGACTTAAATTAAAAACCAACCACATATAAACTTAACGACATAAAATCATTAACAATATTATGATAAAATAACACGTACCTTGAATGACAGAAGTAGATAACCTGCAGAATTAAAGTGATATTGGATGTTTGTTTTGGAGTAGTGAGAATTAAAGTGTTGTTGTTTATGAGCGAAGTTTTTATTGCTTTTTTGTTTCAAGTGATGATGAATGATGATGAGGTGATGGGTTTTATATATATATAAGAGATGTTTGAAGCGACGAGGGACATCTTCTGGAAAATACAAAGCCATTTCTGGAAACTACCGCAACGTTCCAGATTTTTCAAGTTTCTGTATTGGGTAAAGGAAGAAAAAGTTATGTCATTAGCCCTTTTGGTTTTTGTGTGTTAAACAACGGTCCTTGTAGATTTTGGGTGTGTTTGAGACTGTAGAGGGGTTATAAAAATCAGCTCAAAAATTAGTCTCGTTTTGCGTATAATAAAGACTTATAGGAGGCTTTTGAAATTATAAGTGCCAACCCAAAAATAAGCCCCCCCTCGAAAATGAGGCTAAAATTTTTAGACGGAGAGAGTAATATATTAAATTACTTAATTACTCACAAAAATATCTAATATACATATGTTAATTTAATTATATGTCATTTTTAGTAATTTTACAATAATAAGCTTCAACTTAAACTAATTTGCCAAACAAGTTTATGAAAATAAATATTTTAGTTTTGGCTTATAATATAAGCCCCAGCCCCAGCCCATTTTGCCAAACATACCCTTTGTTTATCTGAAAAGGTTATTACGGATTTTTTATTGAGTTTTGTCCGGCTATAATGTTTGTTTAAATACAAGGCTAATGGCTTGATAATGTATCATAGTTGTCCTGATTTTTTTCTATATGTATCGAACAACTTTTTTTACTATACTATGTACTAAACTTGCATTTTTGGTAATGTTTTGTCTTTTATGACCATTTTGCCCATCCCGGGTCAAATAAATGAAGGGCAAAATGGTAAAAAAAAAAAAAAAAAAAAAAAAAAAAAAAAAAAATATATAAAATAGACAAAAAAAAATTGTTCGATACATATAGAAGGAAATCATGACAAACACATTTAAAGACCATTAGCCCTTAAATACATGATATCTGTTCGTAAATAGATAATTTTTGTTTATAGAACTCTTAATGACTTAATTAAAAAAGCAACATTTTTATGACTTTTGTATGTTAAGTCATGCTTCTTGATAGAATTCGTAACAAAAAAATGTGTGTCTACTTACTAGAGAAAGTAATTTTTCCAACTAAGTCAAAATCAAACATGACCAATCATCAAACGTCATAATACAGAGCACAATCCAAGTTCAAGTTATTTGAGTCGAGGTTTTTGGTCTCTGATATACACGGTTTAACCGGTATTTATGTGCTCGTGTGTGGATTCTTCTGAGTTCTGACTATCATGATATATTCACTCATCGAGGTGAACCGTGTTCTTTTCTCTCTATAGACATTTTACAAGTAGCTAGCTTTAAAATGGTTTGATGTGGTAATTGGTATTTGCAACCAATTACAACTCTGGTTTATCTAGTGAGTAGATTTCGCTTTTAGCCCTCAAGGCAAGTGATGGAATATTGAAGTGCATTGCATTTCTATAAACCATATTCGTAATTAGTGTTGCCAGAGGCTAATGAACAAATTACACGGACCATGTATGCAGTGCATTATGATTATACACATTGCCAACACAACACTAGGCCACAATTTTGAGAAAATACCAATACATAAACTCGATGAATAAGCTGTTATAGAAACTAGTAGTTTAACTCAGTATTATAATTTTCATTAGCTTGTTGAGATAAAAGAAGTGCCCTAATCAATATGACTATTTCAACCCATTTTTTGTTTGTTTATGGAAATTGTCTTTTGATAAACTCAAAGTCAATGAAGTATTAATGGACCAGCTTTGGTTTAAACAATTGATTAGGTTGTTTAATACTTTATTTGTGTTGACATTCTTTGTAAGCATGAATGAGTTGAAGATTAAAGCCATGTTTTGGTGTGTTTGCGTGTCGCTAGTTTCTTAACATTCTTACCATTTTTATAAGCACTTTATAAATTTTTTATGTGTATCTTATTTGTCCCTCTTTTCTTAATAAGGCACCATAACATGGTCATTACAAGTGGACTGGATCCTTTTTTTCTCTACAGAAGAAAATGATATAATGCAATAGGAGGCATAGAGCAGTCAACCATACACATAAACACCTTGGATCCCCACATTATATCCTCTTTGTACAAAATACAAAAATTACTTCCTCTTACACCAAAGTTTGAGGCATCCTCATAATCATCAGAACACATGCCTTCCCATTAGGAGACCCGGCCCACAGGAGTTTATTTGGATGATCAGTTCAATCTGATCCGGTTAGAACCGATTGGTTAACTGGTTCCTAAAATATGGATCCGAACCATCCAAACTAGTTTATGGAAATGGCAGGAAAGTAATCTAAAAGAAGTCAAATAAAATAAAACTTACCAAAAGCAAGAAGCCAACAAGATGATCAATTAGATTATTTTGGTCAATTATACATGGGTCTCAATCTCAAATATCCTCATGGACAATCAAAATAGATAACTGTATTAGTTTATAACGGGTAACCAAAACCATATTACAATAACATCACCCCCCATATAGGAACTAAACAACAAACAAAACTCTAAAGATTCATTTTCCCTTGTATTTTGACACATGTAGTCCTCACCAGATCAATTGATGTTCTTCATCATGGTTGAATAACAAGTAGAGGCTGCAAGCAACAATTATGTTTATCCTCCAATTAGCAACATGAAAGAAATACCAAATATGTATTGTATATGTGAGAGAAAGAGAAAAAAAGAAAGATACCGTATCTAGGCTAACGGGTTTCCCATCCTCCGCAACAATATCAACTACCACACCAGATTGATCAGCCTAAAAACATAACAGAAAAGACATATTAAGACAAAGTATAAATCAGAACAGATGCAGCACACTATATAGCAGTCAAAAGAGTGCTGTAAGAAAACTGGTGAAGTCCCAGGTATTAATTTCTAAATTGAAGTATTTTGGATACTAATAAGGCCCTATCACAGATTCACAGAACCATTTATATCTTGCACTCAGACATTTGTCCAGAACACACCTTAGACCATGCGTAATGGGGCGGGTGAGGGAGCCTCTCACGCGTGTCTGTGAATACAGAGGTGAGGATGGTGATTGATCATGTTGTGGCTGAACTAACTCACCAATGAGCGCGTCAAGGGGGATGATAGGGAAGGGGGACTACAACCGGTCTTATATTCAGACTAGAAACAGAGGTGGCAGGAAGTGCAGGGTTTTGATGGGTCAGGACTACAACCGGTCTTATATTCAGATTTAGATTTAGATTATGGCTAATAATTCAGACTAGAAACAGAAGTGTGAATTACCTCAATCTCGTTCATCAACTTCATTGCCTCAATAATGCAAACAACCTGGCCTTTCTGAACCTTGTCTCCAACCTGAAAAACAAATATCGAAAATCTAGCTTTATAACTCAAAAAACACGACCGCAGAATCAAGGAAGATACAGAACAATAACAGGATACATAATATGTATAGCGAAAGATCAAATGCACTAAGAAAATAGTATATATCACAGCACACCCCAAAGTCAAAACTCAAAATGGAAAGAATCTGTAACTAGAGTACATAACAAAGGCTACAAATGACATAACAAAGGCTACAAATAAATAATTCTTGATCTTTAAAGTTGGTTACTTTATCTCAGAAGCATGACTAGCGGAATACACTATGGTAATTTCGACCCATCTACTTATAAAGTAATGGGTTAATTTGAGTTGTTTTTCTCTTAAAACGGTTGAATATGTTTTGCTTAATGGGATAGGCCCAACTGAATTAAAAGAAGCTAAAAGTCATATACAACCTCATAAATCATATTATTCAAAGGCTACGATTATTCTTAGAATGATATTGTAATCTGTAATTCTTTTTACGGAGTAACAGTTTTTAAATAAAGAAGAAAATTTTTTAAAAATAATAAATAAATAAATGCTGGTCAACCCAACCTGAAACTATCCATTTCAATGAGTACTACAGATGACCATTTTCAACTGTAACCTGTGTTGACCTGTTACTCAACTTGCCTGACCAGCCCATATTGTCACCTCGACTATTAACATACCTTCACAAACGCAGGAGCTCCTGGTGCGGGAGCTCGGTAGAATGTTCCAGCCATGGGACTTTTCAATGGAGGATGAGTGGATTTAGGTTTTGCGGGGGCAGCTGCAGGTGTGGCTGGTGCTGGTGCTGGTGCTGGTGCAGCTGCAGAAGGAGGAGCTGGTGCTGAAGAAGCAGGAGCATACTGTGGTTGTTGATACATAGCCTGTGGTTGTTGAGATTGCATCATAACCATAGGGGCAGCTGGTGGTTGAGGTAAAGCTTCCTTCTTTCTAATAAGAACCTCACAGTTCTGTTGCTTTAGCTCGAGCTCCATAATGTCTCTTGAATCCACAAGCCTGAATCCAAAAGAATAATTAAAAAAAAAAGAATACATTAAAATAAATAAAAAATAAAAAAATAAAAAAAATAAACATTTTTATTATTCTACATGTGATGGAAACAGAAATAAGAACTTTTTGACTTACTGAACAAGTGATGCCACTTGAGTCATAAATGCGGTGATGGATGCAGCATCAGGGACTGCGGTGTCTTCCTCTTTCTTTGCAGCTGGTGCCGAGTTTGCTGATTTCTCAAGGGCAACCTTAATAGAAAAGAGAATTAGATAAAGGCCAAAGGCGACGACATAAATATATCACAAAATAGGAAAAGTATAATTTATATATGGACTTAATCTTATCGTGTAGCTTACCTCATTAAGTTGAGCAGACACTCTCATAACATTGTTCCTCTTAGATGACTGCATAAAATAAGAATTGATTAGCATTACATCAAAATTAACTCAACTTGATTTTATGAGTTGTATCCTAACGTGAGATAACAAGTAAAGACGAAGTTAATGACTGCAGATAACTTTGTTCATGAGTAGTCTCATATGAAATACAGTGCTAGTACTTATGACAACCATTGTGGTAACTTTGTAGGTTTGGTTCAAACCTCTGTTTTAATGCTTACAACTGTGTTAAGCAGAGAATACCGATTTAAAAACATGTTGAAGTCCTAAATACGCACGTATTTTATACATTGGGTTGATAAAATGAAATTGGTTGTGATATAACGAACAAATTGATTGGAAAAAGTTCAAATTCGCACTAAAATGATTTGCAGATTCGGCAAACATAAAGCATTGCTATAAATTTGATATGCACACAACTTTTCATTACATAAGCAAATGTTGATTGCTAGTCTGTGTATATTTCAAGTTTCGGTAAAATTTCCCCAAGAAGAGAAACCATTTTTATTCTCAATTTAATATGTTCCCCTTTGTGACCAGGAACGCAAAACTTTAGGCATTAACAGTTAATGAATCGAATAACCACCACCAAGGTAGCCTATTGGTTAGGCACCCTGATATCCTCACAAGAGGTCTCAAGTCCAAACCTCACTAGATACATATCTTGGGGTGGCCAAGGATGCCCCGGTTAGGTCGCGATATCTGAATCAAAAGACTCGCCCTCAAGTGTAATCTGATCAGGGAAACCTCATCCGTTTTTAGTTAATAAATCACATGAAAAATGTACCCTGTTGGTATAACTTAAGACTAGTCTAAAAGCACATGGAAATACTGTCATGCTTTCAATTGCCAAGTATGCCCTTCAGATACTGAAGTTAGAATGTCTATCTGAATTTGAACCCTTACCTAAAAACGTGTCAATTTGAGGTCATATTTATTTCCAACAACGCAAACAGGTAAAATTCGAACCTTTTCTAAAAATTACAACCTCTTGAATTATTACCATTGTTTTAATTAAAGTTGCATTATTATATTAGTATAAGTTGTTCTAATCATGATGTTTAGTAAATTTAACTACTTGTTGAACAATCAGAAAGTTCTTACCTTTATCAATTCGTTACCCAAACCCACCAGGTCCCCTAGGGTGTCAGGTTTAGGTCTAGATGGAGGTTACAGTTCCGGTTCACAAAGACTTAATCATGATGTTTAGTAAATTTAACTACTTGTTGAATAATCAAAACTTCTTACCTTTATCAATCCGTTACCCAACCCCACCAGGTCCCCACATTATTCACAAAGACTAAATGACAATGACACCATAATTTATCCCACGTCTAACTTCAAACAAAGAGAACCGGATGACACAACTTTCTTACAAACCACATTCAAGTTAAACATATTCCCTCCGTCCACTTTCAATTTACACACACTTTTAAAAAAAGTATCACGCCAATGAAAGTTCATCTTGACCTGAGTGGTAAAATTTTGAAACAGACACTTATTTTCGAGACAAATCAAAACAGGGAAGTGGTAATTTAAAGGTATAATAACAAAAAAATGTATCTAAGTTGTCCATTTTTGTTCTTTTGTGTAGCCTTTTTATTTTTATTTTTTTTTTTGCTATTCAAACACAAACCTTTCACATTTCTACTTTTGTGTGTATTTTGTGACCATTCTACCCTTATTTTTAACCACCCTATTAACATCAAAGGGTAAAACGGTCATTGTACATGAACAAATACACACAAACGTCGAAATTTTAAAGGTTTGTGTTTTAACATCAAAAAAAAAAAAAAAAAAAAAAAAAAAAAAAAAGGCAAGTTAGATACATTTTTTAGTTATGATCCCTAATTTAAAAGATGCAACTTGTTGCTACTACTATTAAAGCCATATCTTATCCAACAATCCTGTCAAACAAAACAATAATTCGACTTACGGTCAGCATAGCGCGAATAGTGTAACTCAATTATACATAGTCATATGTAACTCAAATGCTAACTTGTTATCTCTAGGAAAACATTACTAAAACTGGAATTGAACTAATCACATAATATAAGTTAATAATAAAAATATCTAATGTACCTGAACACCAGCGATCAATGAGCGGTTGGATTGAAAAAGAGCAACTGAAGAAGTCTTTTTAGGGATTTGGTTGGGGTTTGAGTGAGCTGCAAGTACAGCTGCTGATGATGATGTTTTGGGACAATTCACGGTAAATGAAGCCATTTCTCTGCTGAAGAAATGAAATTAGATTGAAGAGAGGTGAAATGCAATGGCGGGTATGAGGGGATTTTTGTATGGGTTTGGTGGCGATGAAATCAGAGTGGTAGTGATGTGTGTTTAAACTATAGGGCGATATCAACGAGGAGACTGTCGATGTTTTTTACACTGGATGAGATGGGATGGATACAGGTGGTTAACTCACTGGACCACTATATTAATTTCCTCTCTCATCCAACTACTTTGACTTGCCCCAAACTACCATTTAACCAAAATAGACACCATCTTTTTACACTATAAAAATAGACATGGCGAGTAAATATATTTTTAGGTGCTGTTTGTTTACTCTCCAATCTCCTTTGCTCGCTATTTTCTACGTGACACAATACTGATCCAACGGTTTTAAAATAAAAAGTTAAAAAAATAAAGGGACATGTCGAGCAAATGAGTTTGTTCGCTTTTTCATTTTATACACGATCGCTCAGACTTATCATTTGCTTGCTACTTATTTTTACATTTAATATCTAAGGTTATGAGTGTTTGATTAGTCTACTCATTTGAATGTTCAGTAATTCAATATAGATGTTTCTTTAGACCAAAAATGCATGATTACATTGAAAGTATATGTAACAACAATCATGAAAAAGTTTTTAATGAAGTTATACATGATATTTATCTTGAGTTAGGAAATCACAATATCATAGAGAGCAAATTGGGATGACAAGCAAAGTATTTTGCTTCCTTATCCACGTGTCAACACCTGGTACTAAATACTCTTGGCGAGCAAATGGCATGGCGAGCAAAGTATTTTGCTTGTCACTTCTACATGTCACATTCATATTCAATCTGTAAAACAAAAAATTGGTAGGTGTAATAATCTTATTGACCACGAGCCAAAAATAGTTCGAGCAAACATGTTTTGCTCGCTATGTCGTTTTTTGTAACACGCAATTATGGGGTCGTTTTTTGTGAAACAATTTTCAAAAAGTCTATACTATAAATTTTTACTCAAAAATACTCGTGATATAAACCGGAAAAGATTGAGTGATTGAGTTGATAAGTATATCTTTTTCATTTATACTAGTCACAATGGGGGGCTCACCATTATCAACCACCCCCTCCCCCCTTCTTCTCACGCGTGACCACCATTAAAAACACTCACATTACTTTTATTTTTTGCAAATAATGGTGACCACCCTCATCATTATTTTTTTTTTTTTTTTTTTTTTTTTTTTGAAGGGGGGGGGGGGTTTGTTACAAGTGTGTGTGGATTATTTTATGAGGTATGTTTTTATAAATTGTGTATTTTAATGGTGATTACCATTAAAGGTAAAAGATTATGATAGTGGTGATGTGGCGCTGATGTGAATGTAATGATAATGGTTACCATTAAAACCAGACTTAAAGACAATGTATTCTCCCTCTAACTAGCCAGTTTCATTGTAATCCATACAAGGATAGCTTAAAACCATTCTCTTTAATCACCTAATAACTAATCGCAGACCTAGGTACTTGTAGGGGTGAGCATGATCGGACCGGCCTTACCCGACCTGGACCGAAGACCGAGAAGACCAAATCATAAGGACTAGGGTGTGCATGGTTCGGTTTGGGTCGATTTTTGGCTAAAACCGAAACCGAGCCAAAATGTTCGGTTTTTATAGAACCCAAAACCAAAACCGTTCGGTTTTTGGCGGTTCGATTTTTTTTGTTTATTATCAGTTTTGGTTCGTTTTGTTTCTGGAAAAGAGTTTTTCACGCAACTCTCTCATGTACAAGACATGTTCCACATACTCGTAAGCATCTTCAGTTTTGTTTCCGGAAAAGGGTTTTTCACGCAACTCTCTCATGAACTGGTTCTTGATTTCAAACTGAACATCAGCTCCAATAACCGGCCTAACAAGCCCCGGCCCTTGCTCTTCTCGAGTCATAGCAAGGTACTCCTCGAGGGTAAGCGTATCAATATCCACAACTGCCATTGTACCTGAAACTTAAAGAAATATGTGAGAAAAACAAAAATTAAACAAAAAATTTGAAAACTTAAATAAAAATCCTAAAATAGCTCCCCGGCAGCGGCGCCAAAAACTTGATGCAGGATTTCTAACCAGGTTTTAATATTTATAGTTGTCTCGTCTACCTATGGTCTACCTTATGCACTCACGGGCAGTGTACCCGGTCGTGTGTAGTGTAGTATTCGGTAAAGCCGAGGTCGTCCCAAGAGATATGTGTATCTGGATTCTAACTTAAGTCTATGTAACGTTTTAAAGGGGTTTATGATTTATTTGATTAATTAAACTAATAAACAGAAATGAAAAGCGGAAATTAAATAGATTTGAATGCAGTAGGGAGAAAGTGTACTAGCCTAGTTGTTCATTGATGACGTATATTGCTACGACTATGTTTTCTAATTAAACTTTCTATCGCTTTGTAACACCCCAAAAATCGTAATGAAGCGGCGGAAGTCTAATTTGGGGCATTACATCTTAGATCGTAGTCATAATTATAGAAAACGACTTGAAAGAGACATTTTTGTGAAAATTAGTTATCATTCATCAAATTAAAATCAGAGTTGTCAACAACAGAATCAAAATATTTAAAGGTACAAAATGAAAATGTTTAAGATGAATGAAAACATTTGTTTTTGGATGTCGTCCAAAAAGGGGGCCCTGTTCCACTCCGTTCCATTAGCTTCTTTAAATACCTGAGATAAAACATGCTTAAAATGTCAACACAAAGGTTGAGTGAATCCATAGTGTTTAATTTGTAATAATTTGAACACAAGTCAGATAGTAGTAAAAACAATGATATTGTAGTGTGATATATATATATATTGCCCTAAGCCTCATGACACGCAAACCTTAACATCGGGTGTAATAATAAATAATATAATTAGCCCACATCATAGCAATGATGTAGGTGATAATGCCCTCGTCGTAGGAGTTTGCCAAACTCTTGATAATTCGAATAAAGTGCATTTGGTTACCATTTCAGGCTAACTTCAAATGGGTCGTCAACTTCCAATAGATCTATTCACTGAATTCGCGTTCACTCGCAAGTGATTAATGGTTCATGATATGAGGGGCTTTTTGGCAGGGTGGTAACTTAGGCAATATTAACTTAGCAATATCAATCAGGATAGCATACAAAAATATTTGTGTTCAGATTTATAGCATGTATCTCCCCACGGGATTTGAAAACATAGTAAAAGTGGGACTATGAACTCACCTTGGTAGTAGTAGAAATCTGTGATGCAATGGAATCAAATGGTGTGTAGTAACTTCAAAGCGTGACCTAGATTAGTATGGCATAATTTAGTTTTCATTTATGATTTAAGATTCGATGAACGTAAAATAGTATATATATTTTCAAAACGATCATGTCATTGTTGCACGTTTTAACTATTTATTTTACGGCGTAATTATTATTGACATATAACAGTTTTTAGTCATTTTTGTCATAGTTTCAATAATTAACATACAATATGTAGAGTTGTGTACGAAGCACCATCAAAATTGTCTATTCGGGTTTTCGTCGACATGTTTAAAAAGTGAGACATTTCTTTCAAATTTTTAGAATCAAACGCACCCTACAGTTCATATTTAAACCCATGTGGGCTGCGGCCCAAGCTCAAATGTAACCCAATTCCCTTGTGGGCTTTGGCCCGGTACAAGTAATAAACAAGCTGTTACTCTTTTAGTGTTTACTGGGCTTCGGCCCAGTAGTGTATTCATGTCCATTTCACTTATGTTACAAACAAAGTGCAGTTTTTCATTTTTGTGGGAAGAAGAGTAAATTGCAGTGCAAACAGGCTGGAGTTCGAATGGACAAACCCCGACATTTCGACTCCGCAATATAACTCAAATGTGACTTTCGTTAGACTCGTGTGATGGCCAATGGTGGGTTCGACATAGCAGCCAAAAGACTCATTCAAAACATACCACAAAGTCAATCTTTTAACCTATCTATACGACTCGACTTTTATACCAAAATCAAGACTCGATTTAAAACATGTTGTCCCCGTTAGGGCACCTTGACAGCTGAAATTACAAAAGGTTAACTGAAATCCTCGGCCTAACATTCATACTAACTCCCATAATCTATTAGACGACTCTATTTCTATCCTAGTGGCTTTCGACAATTTCACAAGTCTTACAAACATAATCCCTACCCATTTCAAGATCATTTACAAGTTAGCAACCAAACAATCCCATGACTTTTTAGAAGTCAAATCCCATTCGACCCGTTTGACAACCAACCCACATTCGACTAACTTAATCAAAATCATACTCGCAACTTATTATAAATCTTTCAACATGGTCGATTACATTTTCATCCATAATCAAACCTAACTATAAAAATTCCAATTTTTGCTTATATTCGACTAAATCCTCAAACTTATATACAATAAAAAGAAATAAAAACAATATCAATCAAAGTTAATAATAACCTGAAATTGAGGAATGGTTCGGACACAAATCAACCCGAATCCAAAGCTCCAACCCGATTAATCCTAGCTTCCAAACCGAATCACAACCTTCACTTTTATCCTCACTTGAGAACTTCTCAGTTTTTGTGGTGTTTGGTGATGAATGTTGTGATTCGATCTCTCCCTGGAAGGCTCGGATTTATAATGGATTGAGGAGAATAGCTCCATACGAGCTTTCGGGTTGTGGGAAAACCAACCTTCCTAATCGGTGTGATATCTCTATATGTGCTCCTATTCTTATGTAGTCTCGTGGGGACACAGGTTTCTATGGTCAATCGACATTAATTGTTGATGGAGATGGTTTGGTTTTGGGTTTTCGAGGGAAATAGCCATAGCGACAACACAAGAAGGTGGTGTTTTTGGAGATGGTGGTTTTGCCGAAAATAGGATGAGATGGGAAGGTGGGATTTGAAAGAGGATGGTGTCATAGATGGAAATGATGGTTCGACATAATCAAGAAAGAAAGGAAGTAGCAGGTGAGTGTATATAAACAAAATTGGTTTTGGGAAAGTGATAAAGTCAAAGAAGTGTGGGTATCGACAAAATTAGAAGAAAAGGAATATATATATGGTTGTAGTAGTATTGTATATTGTGCTTTTAAATACCCGGGTCTCGCTGGGCTGTGTCGGATCTGACTCTGTTTAAATATCTCCAGTTCGAGAGTTTTAGAGTTGTCATAAATTATTTGTTTTTATCTCCGAGTTCGTATTTATTTTTATGATCTGTTTTGTACATTCTTCGTTTGAATCTATTAAACTTATGCCATACTATCACGGTGTCGGTACGCGTACGGTTCCAGTGAAAATGGAACGTGAGTTTTGTCACAGGGTTCGTTTTGGAATCGCACCAGTTATTCCTCAGTAAAAAAAAATATAACACATATATAGCAATATTTTGAATGCAAAGGTGAATAAAATAACTTGATCAAAATTCATAATTAATTGCTTCGGGTTTACAAAAAGTTAATAACTCGAAAATTTCGGGTTATTACACGCTTCAAGTGGGGCATAAGATTCACTAGACTCCTTTGGTCAATTCGTCTAGCCTATCTCCCTAGAATCCTACTAGGATACCAAAGGTCTGGATCCTTATGGCTGTCAAAGCTTACAGGTAGACTAGTTTGAGTCATTAAGTGCCACTAAATGCTAGATTAATTCTTTGTGTGATCCGGCCTCTCGGATCTTAGACCACACATCTAACTTCTTAAGTTCATCCAACCCGGAGGGTGATCCTTTGGTCAATTCGCACACAAGGGATTTGGTAGTCCTTTGGTCAATTCTTACCAACCCTCGCAACCTACTACTCTAGGGTCCTTTGGTCTATTCTCCTAGTGTAATACGTACAACCGGTCTTCAAAACTACCGAAACTAGAGGATCTATCGAATAACTAAGCATGCACACACTAGAAGCAATAATAAAAGCATGAAAACATAATCAAAACAATGAAGGAATGATAACTAGGCTAGCACCAAAGGTGCTTAACCGATCATATTAAAAAGTACAGCGGATTCAATGTTTTGCATGTAAATGAAAGACATGGAATCGTAAATGTAAATTGAAAATAAATCGCTAAAACTTATTGATGTTATGTCGTGATCTCTCCATTGGAAAATGCTCCGTATGCTGTTGGAGATCGTCCTTTTGGAAACCTACTTCGTTCTCTGACTTTTGGTGGTGTGAAAGATGTGTAAAATGCAGGAAATAGGGCTGGTATTTATAAGCCCGACAAAGCTACGGCATAACCTTGAGTTGTGGTTACGCTGTAACTAGTGTATTCTTCAAACGATCTTATCCATTAGTGATAGTTACGGCGTAACTTTGATGGATAGTTACGCCGTAATCTTCAGCGGCAAAAATTACGTCGTAATCTTCATGCATGGTTACGCCGTAATCTTCTTAGGGTTTACCTTTATGTCGTAATCTTCTTACGTAGTTACGTCGTAATCTCATCAATCACTTGAACCCTATTTTGTGTAACGTTTACGCCGTAACCTCTTGTGTTGGTTACGGCGTAACCTTCATTGTCTCGAAATTCTTCTAAGTCTTCAAATTGTTACGGCGTAACCTCTTGTGGTAGTTACGCCGTAATCCTTGATCAACGTTGACTTGGTCTTCATGTATAAATATTTAGCTATGGCATAAGTGGAGTGATGAGTTTTATACCAATAGTGTGAACGGCTCACCCAGTTTTGACAAACTATAAGAGGGGTATAAGGAGGATTGACATTAAATTGTCAAACCGAAAGAGACGCGTTTTTAATTGGCATTTAGTGCTGATGTTTGTCTCTCCACTCCTTTGTGCGTCAAATTGGAACTACCAAGTAAGCTATTCATGTACAAAATCATCTTAAGGGTGAATTGACCTCAATTCCACGTGCCACTTTGTGGTAATTATCCGAATAACTTGGGTCTTTTGACTCATGCAGCAGTAGGATATAGTGGGCGATAATTGTAGGTAATTCTTTGATTGGTGAACCCAATACCTCAATTAAAACTTTGTTGATTTAAATCTTAGCCTAAATTGGTAAACAAAAACGTTTTGAAAACTTATGATACGAAGATGTGTGCATGCTTCTTCGTACATATTTTGATTGACACATCAAAATTAATACCCTAAAATTTAAGTACATGCCATCTAATTATAAGAAACACTTGAAGTTATTACTTAGCGTAAGTGAGACCTTACCTAGATTTTAATGACAAGGTAAATTTCCATTATGCGTGAGACCAGTAATAGAGAATTTGCAGTTTCTAAATTAGACGACTTAATTAAGTTGTTAGTGAGACCTAGAAACTTAAGGCATGAGATGGGATGAAACATGCTTACTTTGCAAATTGTATTTGGCAAATGTAAATCCCATAATGATCTAGGAGTCGAAAATTGTTTGCCGATTATTGTTCGACAGATTACCATATTTTGTACTTTCACTGCTAGCAGATCAACTGATGTAGTGAAACTATGAAAATTTGGATCCTAGTTTTCAAGAAGATTAAATGGTTATATAAATATTTCCTGGGTATTTTCTTTTCTTGAAAAGTTGTATTATTAGAATACTAATATTTGAACTTTTTCTGTTGAAATGGCTCAACCCGATAATGTTGTACTAAGTTCTGCTTTCAAAAACCATTTTGAAAGGGAAAAATTGACTGGCCCGAATTTCAATGACTGGTATAGGTCACTCAGGATTGTCTTGAGAGTGTCCAAAAAGCTGGAATACTTGAATAAGCCTTGCCCTCAAGAACCAGCTGCTACTGAACCCGAGGAGGTCAAAGAAGCCTGGAAATTGGAGTATGAAAAGCATAATGAAGTTGTGTGCTTGATGCTTGGAAGTATGGTTCCCAAATTGCAAAAGCAGTTTGAGAACTATTTTCCTCATGATATGCTGGAAGAACTCCAAAAGACTTATGAGAAGCCACCTGCTGTTGAATTGTATGATTTGATCGATGCATTACACAGCTGCAAGCAGGGGGAAGGTAAACCTGTTAGTGATCATGTGTTAGAAATGAAGAGTTACATGGACCAATTACATCAGATCAACTATGTCTATCCTGAGAATGTGTGTGTGAACCTAATCAACAGATCCTTGAACAAAGATTTTAAAGGTTTTGTTCAAAACTATAACATGCATTGCTCAGGGAAGACAGTCACGAAATTGCTCGCAATGCTCGTGGACTATGAGAAGGGTTTACCAAACAAGGCACCTACTCCTCAGGTATTAGATATACAAGGAGGTATGATCCAAAAGCCAAAACCGCAAGCGAATAAGAAAGGTAAGGGTAAGGTTGACAAGGGTAAACAAGTTATGGCCTATCAACCAATGCCCAAGAAGAACAACCCTAAGAAGAACAAGGTGAATCCTAACAAGAAGGATCAGGCTTGTCACCACTTCCATGAGATAGGACATTGGAAGCGGAACTGTCCACTCTATCTCGAGGAGCTGCGTGTGAAAAAGATGAAGGTTGAGGCTGGTAAACCCAGTACTTCAGGTAACTTTTTCATGATTGAATTATTTTCATTAACTCATAAAATAAATTCCTTGGTATATGATATTGGATGTGGTATTCATATTTGCAATACACTGCAGGGATTTAGAGTTGAAAGGAAACTGGCCTATGGAGAACAATATATGCACGTGGGTAACGGAGCACATGCAGCTGTTGAAGCTATAGGCGTATTTAAATTAGTTTTGCCTTCGGGCTTAGTACTGTTTTTAAATAATTGTCATTATGCACCTACTATTGTTAGAGGTGTGGTTTCCTTTTCGTGTTTATTGGATATTGGTTTTCAACATACTATTACAAGCAATGGAATTTCTGTTTCATTAAATAATGTTTTATATTCTAATGTTATTGCTGTGAATGGTGTATTTGAGATTGATATGAATGAACAAAATAATTATAATTCAATGTATATCATCAACAATAAGAGAATCAAGAATATTTTGGATTCATCTTATCTTTGGCATTGTCAACTTGCTCATATAGGCAAGACTCGTATGGAAAAGTTGAAACGCGATGGGCTTTTACAAGATATCAATGATGAATCATTTGATAAATGTGAATCTTGTATATTTAGGAAGATGACAAAGAAACCTTTCAATTATCGTATGGAAAGGGCTTCTGATCTACTTGGTTTGATACATACTGATGTGTGTGGATTACTTAGACATGTTTCAAAGAGAGGTGCTAGCTACTTCTTAACCTTTACTGATGATTTCAGCCGTTATGGATATGTTTATTTACTTAAACATAAACATGAGGTGTTTGAAACATTTAAGGTTTTCAAAGCAGAAGTAGAATTGCAACTTGGAAAGAAGATTAAAGCTCTTCGATCCGACAGAGGTGGTGAATACCTGAGTCAAGAGTTTAAAGATTATTTAGCTGAGAATGGAATTGTCCAGCATCTCACATCTCCATATACTCCACAACAAAATGGTGCATCTGAGAGAAGAAATCGTACATTGTTGGACATGGTGCGATCAATGTTTAATCTTACAACTCTTCCTTTATCCTTTTGGGATTATGCCTTGGAATATGCTATTCGCATTTTGAATATGGTTCCGACCAAGAAGGTTGATAAGACACCTTATGAGTTATGGTTTGGGAAAACGCCTAACTTGTCTTATTTAAAGGTCTGGGGTTGCGAGGCGTTTGTTAAACGTGACTCAGCAGATAAACTCCAACAGAGATCTGTAAAGTGTATCTTTGTAGGATACCCAAAGGAAACGATGGGTTACTACTTTTACTACCCACCTGAAAACAAAGCAATTGTTGCTAGGTATGGAGATTTTCTTGAAAAAGATCTCAAATCTCAAGAATTCAATGTGAGGATCTATGATCTGAAAAAGGCTCAAGAAGATACATTACCATATGAAAACACTAGCGAACTTCCTGTGGAACATGAAAGTCTGGGTCCTCCACCTGAAGTTGTTCCCATTCGCAGATCTGCAAGAACTGTGAAAGCACCTGAACGTCTATGTCTTAACGTAGAAGTTGAGGAAACTATATTAGGGGATCTTGGAGAACCTGCTAATTATAGAGTTGCCATGAATGATCCTGAAAAGGATAAATGGCAGATTGCTATGAATGGGAAAATGCAATCCATGAGAGATAATCAAGTCTGGATTAAAGTAGACCTTCCTCCCAATGCCAATGTAGTTGGAAGTAAGTGGCTCTTCAAGAAGAAAACTGACATGGATGGTAATGTACACACCTATAAGGCCCGTTTGGTAGCTAAAGGCTTTACTCAAACTTATGGTGTTGACTACGAGGAGACCTTTTCTCTTGTAGCTGACATAAGGGCTATTAGGATTCTCATAGCTATACCAACATACTATGATTATGAGATTTGGCAAATGGATGTCAAAACCGCCTTCTTAAATGGTCGCCTAGATGAAGACATCTGTATGGCGCAGCCTGAGGGGTTTGTGAATCCAGAATTTCCAAACCGTGTATGCAAACTTCAAAGATCCATTTATGGATTGAAACAAGCATCACGGCAATGGAATAAGAGATTTGATGAAGAAATAAAAAAGTTTGGGTTTACTCAGAATCTGGATGAGCCATGTGTATATCACAAAGCTAGTGGGAGTGATGTTATTTTCCTAGTCCTATATATAGATGACATATTAATCATGGGTAAAAATATTCCAAGATTGAAAGAGGTTAAAGCCTATCTTGGTAAAACGTTTTTCCATGAAAGATTTAGGAGAAGCAGCATACATTCTAGGAATCAAGATTTATAGAGATAGATCAAAGCGGTTGATTGGATTAAGCCAAAGTGCTTACATTGATAAAATATTGAAGAGATTCAATATGCAAAATTCCAAGAAGGGATATTTGCCAATGCAAGAGAATCATGGCTTAAGTAGCAAAGCATGTGCTTCAACACCTGAAGAGGTGGCACACATGAAGAGAGTCCCTTATGCTTCGGCTGTGGGATCTATAATGTATGCGGTGAGATGCACAAGGCCTGATGTAGCGTTTGCTCAAAATATAACCAGTCGATATCAACAGAATCTAGGTAAACTTCACTGGACTGCTGTTAAACATATTCTCAAGTACTTGAGAGCTACAAAAGATATGTTTTTAGTATATGGGGGAAATCCAGATGTAGAACTTAGTGTTACAGGTTACTGCGATGCTTCCTGGAAATATGATAAAGATGATACGAAGTCTCAGACGGGTTATGTCTTTGTCATTAATGGAGGAGCTGTGGATTGGAAGAGCAAGAAGCAGAGTACCATAGCGATGTCTACAACAGAAAGTGAGTATATTGCTGCTTCAGAAGCTGCAATGGAAGCTGTCTGGATTAGGAAGTTCGTTTCAGGGCTTGGAGTTATGTTGTAGCAAATTGCAAAATTTCCTATAATTAACAACGGTTAATTATATATTAATCTCTGTCATTATTTCTAATCACAATTTTTACGGGAAAATTTGAAAATTTTCTTATTATCTTATTTGATTGTAATTACGATATCACAAAATTGACCAAATGACGGAACGAGTTCAACGTGTATGACGAAACTTAAATAATTCACTAAGTTAATTATCCTAAATTAATCCTAATCGGGCCAGAAATTATTAACCCAAATCTAATCCAACGTTTACTATTCACAACCCATCTTTCAAGCCCAACTTTCATTTTATGATTTTATGTGATTTTCGACTAGAAACCATCTCCAAAACGCTTCTTTTTCTCTCGAATCTTAAACGCGACATCCATATATTTTTACACCACCTCATTTCCCACCTAGCCAACTATAAGCGTGCCAAATTCCAGAATTTTATGTCGAGTATTTCTATGGTTTTGAAAGGCAAAACTATTCGGTCAAAAACAACCCAACTCGACATAGTTATAAATTCAAAACTTAACCGTTTTGACTCCGGCTTATTTCTATGTGATCCTAATAATATTTCTAGCATGTTTTCATGTTAGTAATCAAGTTTCATCAGCTAGAACCAATTGCTACATGATTTTTACAAATCGTATACATAATAAAAGAAGTGGTCGACATACCCTTTGACTCACCAAGACATATACCACATTTCAAGCTCTCACATATTATTTCTAGAGTCCTAGGATGGCAGTAAAATTCTCTCATTCACTGACAATGTATAGTTGCAAGTGTTTTGTGAATTATTGGACCTTACGTGTTCAAAAACGTCTTCTATATCTATTTCTCATTCACCACCTTCTTCATACATTGAATACTCTCCTAACAACTCTATTTCACCCATAAAATCATCTCTGCAAATCCAGGATTAATCCATTCGTTTATTTGGAAGCTATCGAAGGAAAAGGGGTTAAAAGTATATATCGTATACTTTGTTATATCGAACGTGGGTTAATTTCTTTGGGTTCCATACGTCTCACTCGACTCTCTACCACCTTTGAAGGTGTAGTAAGTACCTAAGAACCCTCCTTGATTCATCTTGTTCGATATTTCTTTTCCATGCATCACGTAAAAACTCATGTTCGAACGTATATATATGTTACATATTTATTTACGTATACTTAATCATTTAGCATACGAAAGTGGCAAGCCTCCAACTTGGAAGGCATAGGAGTCACCATGCACACTCCTTTCACTTCTATTTTCACGCATCATGCATCATACGAATTCATTTTGGACTATGTATCAACTCGCTAAAACTGTTAAAACACTTAGAAATATTTCTAAGTCTTTTTCTCATATTCACGTCCCATGTCGCCTAGAAAACAACCATATATCTTGAAATCTAACTAAATGGTCGTACGATATTTTTACATAACATGTTAGACCACCTAGCTAGCTACCACTTTCGTTTATATAACTTGTAAAAATAATCTAGTCTCGACACTCTAAATTTGCCAAAGTGAATCGCACAAACAGATTTTGAAACAAACTCTAAATAGCGATGTGGGCTTTTCAGCCCATTAAGCTGTTTTTAAGCTATAGAGATAAGCTAACTTATCTAGGCTTTTTGATATGAATTTAGAATATGAAAAATGATATTTTTGATGAGCTCAACTCGTCTCACAATGTACGGATTTTAAAACGTTATTGGGCCTAACCCATGGCTCGTTAAAAGCCCATTAGAAGAAAAATAAGCTATAGACCATATAAGCAGTTAAAATAAGCTTAATATAACTTAATATAACCTCGGAAAATTTAATATAAATTTTCCCACAATTTTTGCACTATTGGACTAAAAATGTAACGCGAATTCACCTAGAGGGACTAAAACTGTCAAATGTGTAAAACAAGGACTGAACGTGTAAAAACAGAATCATTAGGGTATAAATTGATATATTCCAAGCTCCGAATGATATATTGGACAAGTAGTGGACTAAAAATGTAAATTATATAAATAAAGGACTAACGGTGCAACGCTAACGCCGTTAGGGCAAAAAGTTTAAAAACTGGAAAAGGACAAGGACCAACATATTATATTTGAAATTCTTATTTTATTTTTTATCTTACGATTACCCTTCACGTCATTTGCATTTTTGTATATATTTCATTTGTTTATTTATAACTTTACGTTAATTATATTTATAACGAGATTTTTAAACGATTTAACTATACGTTTCGAGGAAATGATATTTTGGAATATTTGACATAAAAACAAGATAATATTATATGTAATATTATTTTTGAACTTTAAGCATTTTAAGCATATCACATTCTCACTCTAACGATCAAATCGTTATTCGTTCGCGTTATCATCCCATCTTTCGTATTTAGGTTAAGTTCTTAGACTTCCCCATTTATTCAGGTTGTATTTTGAAGCCGTTACCATAATCTCATCTGAACTTACTTATTTCCATTCTCAGTATCCTATAAGGTGAGTCATAGCCTCACATTTACTTATTTATCAACTTTAAACTCCGTGAGGGAGATACATGTTATAAACAGATCACAAGTATTTTTATGTATGCTTTATCTGACTTGATATATGACTAAGTACCTTTATTGCCAAAAGACCCTTTATCATGAGCCATTAATCACTAGTAAGTGAACGCGAATATAGTGAATAGATCTATTTAAGGTTTGACAGCCTATCCCATTAATACTGGACGGAATGCCTTTTGGTTAGTCGTATTAGTCGCGATACATTATATTTGAGAAAAATAGGAATTGGCAAATCACCTATTACATGAGGGCAATATATCCATCATTGACTTGATGTGACACCTCCGTTTTACGGTATTTTGTTAACGTTTGCGTGTCATGAGACTTAGGGCAATATATACTACAATATCAACTTTTCAAACTGATTGTATTCCTAATACAATCATACTTGTGTATCAAACTAATTATTAGATTCAAACTATATGATATCACTCAACATTTTTGTTGACTTTTAAGCATGTTATCTCAGGTAATTAGCGGAGCAGAAAGGGCATGGAGCGGGCTGTGACTTATCTTTAATATGGTGTAAAATAAAACATGTAATTCAGTTTAAAACAATGTTTCCTTTATGGATTTTATCTACTCTGATATGAAACTTTTGTAAACTAAAATTATATGAAGGACCTATGTTTCAAAACGTCTCTTTCGAGCCGTTTTCTATAATTATGACTTCGATCCTCACAGTAATACCCCGATTAGTCTTTCGCTGTTATCTCGTAAATTAAGGGGTGTTACATATGCCCTCAATCGAAAAACCTATAAAGATGTATTGTGACAATTCAGTCGCAATTACATTTGCCAATGAACCTGGAATCATGAAAGGCACCAGACATTTCCCGATTAAATATCACTATGTTCGAGAACAAGTGGAGATATGTGAAATCGAGTTGCTCAGAGTTCACACAGATAATAACCTAATTGATCCTTTAACGAAGGCTTTACCTAGTGGAAAGCTTAATCAACATGCTGAAGGCATAGGACTTCGTTTAGCTAGTAGTTTCATGCCCATCTGTGATTAGTGTTTGGATAATGGGATGTTATGAAAAATTATTATTTTAATGAAATAAAATACTTGTTATGTTTGATTGTCATTTTCTTAATAATATATCCTGTATTTGCATGTTTAATCCTTGAATATATTGATTATTCTAAATTGTCCGTTGTCGATTAATGATATGGGAATATCATTAAATTAAGACAAATCTGAGTATTGGTAGAATATACTTGAAAGTATATTGATGCGTTGACATGCCAATTTCACATGATATTCAATGAATTGAATATAAGACTTATCCCAACTTCATGAGTTTACTTTATGGATCTTGTCATTAAGTAAATCATGTATATATAGTTATCCTCAGACTTGAGATACCAGATAACTGTCATGGATGTAGTGCATTTCTGTGAAGCAATTTACCGCTATACGTAACTGGTAGCTATAAGGATTGTTTTCAGGAGTGTTGCAAAGTTCATGGGTTATGCTCGTAGTCAAGAGAGAATTTGTTCCTTCAAATTTTTTTTGAAGTTTAATACTGCTGGGCCCCTCGTAGGGTTGACAAGATGTTTGTGTGGCCACACCCAAGATCTATCTGGAATACGTTCAGATGATTTGGTAATCTTGCTCAATCAGAAACAACGAGAAACAGAATGGTTAATAAAGAATGACTAATATCCATATCTTTATTAACGTAGTATTAGAAACAAAATGATAAGTATGATGATGAATCATCGAATGGTTTTTCCAGGAGACCACCACCCGAGTTGTACTAGAGGCATTGGCGTGTTGCTAGACGCTAACCAATGTCATTACACTATTAATAGATGTCCAAGTGGGAGCTGTTAGTTTTGATGGACAAATATTAAACGTGTATGTCTAGAATCGAACTCGGGACCACGGGATTGCACACATTACGTATGAGGAATTAATGTACAATAATTAATATATAAACCGTTATGTATTTAATTATTGAAACACAAAAATAACGACTAACGGACGTTAAGTAATTAACGGGAATTGACTAACGACCGTTAGGGAATAAAGGAAGGACTATAGATGAAATTAGAGGATCAAGAAGGTTCCGGAATCCTTTGGGAAGGCATGGGCCGATCGGCTATGGGTTTCCATAACCCATTCCTTAGCCAACTTGTTCTCCAAGATTTCTCATCTATAAATACAAGGCCTAGGGTTATTGTTTCACACTCTTGCTATAACCCTAAAAAGTCTTTTCTCTTCTTCTTGTCTTGAGGTCGATCGAACAAACAACCCTTAGGGTTGATCGACTCAATTTTTTATAAACAAAACTTGTTTGGTTTATTTTGTGTTTAAAGATCTAGCAATCTCATTAATTCGGTTATAGTACGTGTGTACAAGATTGTGATATCAACTCACTATAGTTGATATTCTTGGATTGAGATACAAAAAGGTAAGGGGTATCTCGTTAATCCACTTTTGTTATTTAAAGAAGAAGATTGAAGTTTGATTCTTGTTCTTGCTAGAATCAAAAGGTACGTTTCTTTATTTTTCGGTTAATCTTTTATGTGTTAAATTATAACAAAACAATCCATAATCAGAAAGTCACAACCATGATACAATACAAATGTAATCTATAAATAAAGATTAGTAACTGGAATATACGAATATTGTAACAACCGTGATTTTAGCAAGTTAGTTTGACTAATAGTCTTAACCCGTTTAACTTCTGTTTGGTGTGTATTATGTGTTTACGTGTGATATATGTGTGATTTACGTGTGGTAAGTACGTGGGTTGGCACTAAATCCCTTGGTGTGAGATATACTATTATGATTTGAGTAATATTGATTTTTGGGATAAGTTCATTTTGATAACCTTGGTGGTGTAGAAATGAATTGTGTAGTTTTGGTGTTTTGTGGTGTTGCGTAATGGTATTAACAATTTATATTCAAGGAGAATTGCAAAGGAAATATGCAAGACCCGGAGTTCGTTGTCCCGATGAAGATTGAATGGAATTAGTGATTTCGGGATCGTGAATCGTGCAGTGAATGGTGAATAAAAGTGAGTGATAATGATTTTAAAACTAAAATGATGAAACATAAACTAAAAACAGTAAATAAGGCAAGGGAAAATTCTATTCTAAGGCAAACGTAAGGGAAATCCAAAAAACGCGCGAATAAATCAAAAACTACGTATGAGCGCAAAATAAAAAGTGAATTTGAAGCACTACTAATCCTACTGATGAGTGTGTAAATACTCATCATTTTATACCCATAAAAGACACTGAAATGACCAAAAACACCTGAATTATAATGCAGATATCATTGGTTTGTGTTTTATGTGTCTCGGGTACTGAAGGATTGAAAACAGAACGAAAACGAGCATTTTTGGATCGACTCGACTACAATTGTGCATTTGATCAAGTGAAGACAAAAGTCAAAGACAAAGTCAAAGTCAACCCAAAAAATACCAAATTTACACAAATGGTCCTTGGAAATAATTTCTAGTTTTGGCAGCCTTGGTCCTTGGATTTTCAGAATTTACAACAATGGTCCCTTAAAGATAAACCTAATCTAATTCTAAATCCTAATTCACAAAACCCAGCTGCTAAATTAAATCCAACCCAACCCTAAATTAAATCCAACCCAGCCCACACCATACACTTACCCAAGCCCAATTTAAATAAAACCCAACCCGATCCAACCCATCCTTAGTTAACCAAAAGGTTTGACCTTCGGTCAAATCCTTCTTCTTCAATACCACCCCGCCAAAACCATACCACCCTCACCCACAGGTTTCTCTGCAACACCCACCCCCTCCTCCTATCCCACTCCACCTAACAAGCCAAAAGCAATTAATGCTTCTTCCCCATTTCAAGTTATCAGAGATAGTGGATTTTTCCACTATCTCCTTTTTGGCGCCAAAAGTGGTTTAAATGGCTGAGATCAATTCAAGAGGATCCAATGGTGCAGAAATGATCAGAGAAGAAGATGAGACTAATCCCACTTAGTTTTAGTATAAATAGAACTCTTTGTAAGCCTATTGAGGCAAGTAGTTAATTTCCTTAAATCGTATTGTATTTTTATTGCTTAATGTTATCAATTTTAATTTCTAGTAATCAATTCAAGTTATTTTAAGTCTGTTTGTCATCAATCTTTGTACAATTTCCATTAGCTAATGATAATTCCAAGTTTTTAAATTTCTATGTTGTACTGAGAATTCAAATTAAGTTAAGTAATTATTGAAATAGCTTCTTAGCTGTCTCTATAAGCTTACATAAGCTTACTATAGCTTTTGATAAGTTTATGTTAGTCTAAATCAGTTCTAATCAAGAAATCTAAGAAAAGTCAATAAAAGTCAAAGAAGCTCAAGATAAGCAGTTCTGGATGATAAGTTGTTCATGGAAGAGCTTATTTGGTTTTCTAACTTGTTTTTGACAAGCTAGATGTGTTTCTGATCTAGTTCATTGTTCTATAGGCCTATCAGTTGTAAGCAATTTTCACAATTTTCATTGTTTTCTAAGTTCTCTGTTCTATAGCTTATTTAATTGCTTATTGTCATTTTCTTAGTTTATCTGTTGTACTTGAAGTAAAATTAGCTTAATTTGATAATCAGTTTAAGTTTAATCTCATTTTCCTTGAAATAGCCTAAATCAGTCATATAGTCAAAATAAGCTTATAGCTTATTAGGTGCTTTTTCTAAACTGAAGTTTGCTTATTTCATGTTCATCCAGTTAGTTAATCATAAATAAGTCAGAATCATAAGCTATTTTGGTGGCTCCTAGTTATAATCTCAAAATCAGTCCATAAAGTAGTGTTTGGCTTTAAAAGTCAAACGGGTACAATTTGGTTTTCACTGTTCATTTGCATGTTCTCTAAGTTTGATCTTGATTTATTCAGCATATATAAGCTGTTAGTATAAGCACTTTGCCTATTTTGAAGGATTTCCAAGTTTTTAGTGGACTGTGGAGATCTTGGAATTTGGACTGCTCAAATAAGCTCTTAATAAGCTTGAGCTTATTTAGCCCTTGTTTTTGGTAACTTTAGGCTCTATATAGTGGTTAAAGTGCATGCTCAAGAGTTGGATAGGGTTCAATAGGATTTGAATGGGTTTGACCCATTTTGTTCATATCTGCATACTCAGAACCAAGAACACAACCTGCACAATTTTTCTAGATCCATTAAAGTGCTTATCTGTATTAGTTTAAGCTTAAATTTTGGATTTCTCAATAGCTAGCCAGTTGATCTTTGCTTATTTCCATTTCCATCCCATAGCTTAGCTTAATTGAGCTTAAAAATAAGCTCAAAAGTTCCCTATTCTCACAAGCATACACTGATTGCTCAGTGTATACTTGCTTTGAATAGCCACTTTCTCAGCTTATTCTTAAGCAACAAATAAGCAACTCTTGGTCTGCTTTTTGGTTTTGTGTGATCCTCAATAGGTGAATTTTAAGTGGAATCAGTTTTTGTGGTGATTAGTAATCATTTAAGTGCTTAAATATAAGCTTGAAATTGCCTAGAAATCCAAAAAGTGCCCTGTGCATCAGTCACTCTTGTGCTTAATTTGTGATTAATCAATGTTTATTTCTGATTTCTAGTGCTTACTTCGAGTTCATTTTAGCTTAATATTGGTTGCTTAGCTTATTTCCACTTTGCCTTATGATTGAACAAATAATTGCACAACCAAGCCTTCGATAATGATCAAAGGAATAATGGGGTGTTGAGATTGCGCCAAGCTTGTTCTTAACCTGAAAATAAGAAATACTGAAACACTACGTTAAGTGATTGCGCAGGGGTTGGACCCTGCGAACCACCTCCGGCGTGCGAGTAAGTATGTGTAATCGTTTGAGTAGGTTGTAAATGACAAGAGTGAAGTTAACTTACATTGTTCATGCCCGACTATGCTATTTATAGGGGAGAAATAGGACATAGTGGGCGGTTGCACATTGTTCGGAGATCATGGGGGCGTCCCATAATTTTGTGGTAACCACTAGGGCTTTGTAGCCTACGTTCTCTGTTTTGGCGGGAAAGCCAAAGGGAAGAGGAGCCGTGGGTTTGACCAGGTCAGAATGGTCCTTCGTGTTAGTCCCTTCGATAGGAATACCCCGAAGGGCTTAGGGCTTCGATTGGCGGATTCCCACATGGTAACCAGTTCGTAGACGAATGGTTTTACGCCAATGAAACATGTTAAGGAGATTAACCTGGGCCTCCGAAGGGAGGGCTTTCTACAGACTCGAAGGGGAGTCCTTCGACCCGTTAGGAGGGTACATCATCAAGCCCCCCAGTCGAAAGTGATGTATACGTACGAGTATAGATTGCATTCTACTAAAAAAAAAACAAATTACATGCTAGTCCTTCCATCACAAAGTCGTACGAGTAGGGGATAAATGCTTAAACAATATTGCGCAATAAATGCGGCCCATAAATATGCAACTACCATATCCTAGCTACATCAGCTAGAATGTCGGTACCCACAAACTTATTTTCAAAATTTAAAAGCAAATTGGAATCCGTGTCAAACTCATACTATGACTACACGTGGATGGCTAGGATGAAACAACTAAAAATATACATAAACCCTTTATAATTCCCACTGATCGTATTGTTTTACTTTGCCCCAAAGTACACATACATAGTACTTGTGCTTCGTGCTTCTGCTAAGATTAAAGGTAATTATCCTTCCTTAGTCTCATTATTTCGAATACAAGATGAGTATAGCGGCAAAAAGGACCATTAGGCAACAAAAGTGTATCCTATCAGAACAGGATTTGGCGGATTTTCTTGAAAAGTATCCCATACCTAAGAAGTATAAAGTGATACTCCCAAACGAAACCCAAAGTATTTTTGATGCCCCCGCTGGGTATGTTGGGTTATATATTCATGCTTTTACAGAATCCAACTTTAGGATTCCTATTCAACCGCTGATCTTAGAATTTTTGCAGTATTATCAAGTACACATTTCCAGGTTGAACCCCTTTGGCTTAGCCAAGCTAACCACCTACATTGTAGTATGTAAAGCTTATGGTTATGAGCCCACGCTTAACGTGCTTAGAGGCTTTATCAACCTTTGCCCTGGTGGTGATTGGTTAACCTTAGGTAAAAGAAGTGAACCTGACGTCCCTTGTTTCATAACAAAACCCTTTGCCAATATAAGAAAATGGAAAGGTCTGTTTTTTTACTTGCAAGATACGATTATACCTCCCAATTATCCAGCGTTACTGGATAAAGACAATCGTTTTGACGCGAAATGTTTTGATGATCCTTTTCCGCACTTTGTAAGAAGCTATCCCCTCTATCAACGTCTTGAACGTCACCCTTTTGATGTGCAAACATTTCCTGAGCCGATATTGTTTCTGGCGGGTATTATAGATCATTGGGAAGGTTCTCCCTTGGAGCCTGAGATAATCTGCAATGAGAAAAGTATGTATGTACTTATTCAAATAAATTAATGACTTATCTAATGGTATTTATCTCATTCCTTTTTCCTGTAGGGATGGCCTTCAGAAACTTCGTTGTAGCCCGCGGTACTAGAGAGATTAGTTTTGTCCCCAAAGAGCCAAATAATGTGATCCATGAAGTAGGTTCTCCATCGACATCAATAAATAATGACAATACTCCGCATTTTGTGGAGACTGTGGCAGACTCCGATGATCCTCTTATAAAGGAATTTCAAACAAGGCTCGTAAGGTCCTCCGGTCTTTCAGATAAAAAGAAAAGTAAGAAAGCAAAAGCTTCTATATCTGTGAAGACTCCCCCGAAGAGGAAACTAGCCCTTCCTACCCCTCCAACGAGAGTTGTGAAGCCCAAAGGATCACACTCTAAAACCTTTATACCGACTCCTCTAACGATTCCTGATGACCATACTCCAAGTAAGCTAGCATCTTTCACGCGCTATAAATGTCGTCCATCATATAACTTGTTTTCCTTTCTTTTTTAGGCCTTCCCGATGTTGTGGAACTTCCTAATGCACATGCCTATCGACAATTGGTTGAAAAAATGACACCTACCAGTTGGAAGGGAGTCTTGGATAACATGTCTATGGAAGAGCTTTGCGATTTTCACTCCAAAAGTTATGCTAGGCAAGCTGTTTTGGATAATCATTTGAATTCAAGGACAAGGGAGTTGGTGCAAACGGTGTTGAATGTGAGGGTTAAAATGGATGCTATCTTAGCCAAACAAAAAGCTAGGGATCATGAATATGATGAATTGGAGGCTAAGTGCAAAGAAGTGATGGAGAACTTTGAAAAGAATCCTTTTGTTCAAGATATGCGAGCCAAGATTGACAGGCTCGAAGGGTAATTGAAGGAATCCCAAGCAAGGTGTGATAGGTTGAAGGTTGAGGAGTCTAAGGTGTCCATCTATAGAGCCCAAATTGAGATGCTGGAGTCCAAATGTGCAAGTCTGGAAGCCGAAAAGTCTAGGCTGATTGAGCAGGAGGCCAAGCTTTGCGAGGAAGTCGATAGTCTGAAGTTTCAGTTTTGAAGCTTGAAGAAAGACCGAGCTAAGGTAGTTGCGAAGGTTGTTCCTCATGTGGCAATGGAGTTGCATCGTAGTGATGAGGTGGGGGAAGCTATTAGGAAACTGGTGAACGCAGCCATCTTTTATGGTACCTGTTCCGCTTTAGAAGAAATTGCTCAGTCAAGGAAGCCTGTGGTTTTGTCGGAGGTACCATACTATCGCCCTGATTCTGAGAAAGAATTTGATGAGGTTGGCAATGTGTTTACGTCAACAGAGTTCCCTTTCCTAGCTGAGGTAACCAGAGATCCATTGGCTCCAATAGAGGAACTTCTGGCGAAGAAGCCTATGAAGATCCAGCCTTCGTCCTCAACAAAGAAATCCACCTCTGCTCAACCTTGAAATGATTTTCCAACATGTTATGTGTTTGAGACAATTTATCTTTGCTCCTGCTTGAACAATTTATCTTTCGTGCTGCTGGGCTTCGACCCATAATCTTTCAGACAATTGTCCTTTTTGTGAATATGATAGCTAAGACTGTACGTAGTCTTTATTAATGCTAATTTAGTGGGATATGTCCCACATTTATTATCATGTTTATCTTCTCTTACGCTCCTTTCAAGAATGTAAACATACAACCTAAGGTTATAACCTTATTGTGTGTATTTTGGACCAAGATTTTAAGCAATCGTATAATTTGACTGCGACAGAGGGTCGCGACCCACTCCGTCTTTATCCTTAAGTTGCAGAGGGATTTTAATACCCTAAGACTTCATAGGAAAGTTAATGTGAATTGTAATGGATGTTATTTATATACAAGGCATGTGCCTTGCTACATCCTTCGACATTGAAACTTTTATACTACTTGGCTGGACAAATCTTTGTTGTAAAGAACGAAACAAGAGATTTGAGGGAAATGCGTTATATCATTAATTGGGTAGGGAGGATTACATCATTTTAAGAAATGAATACTAAGACACCTACCATTAATGCTTATTTCCCCAGATGAGAAGAATGCGTTACATGAAATTGTAAAAACAAACTGAGTGTTTTTTTTTTGTAGTAAGTTTTAGATGTAAAACTTACGAAGGTTAGTACCGTTCCAAGTTCTATCCATGACCTCTCCTTTAAGCGTTGCGAGCTTGTATGCACCGTTGCCGTAGGCTTCCGATATAACATAGGGTCCTTCCCATGTTGGCCCTAGTTTTCCTTCGTATTCGGCCTTGCTTGCACTGTTCAAACGAAGGACATATTCACCTGGCTTGAACGTGGAGGGTCAAACTCGGTTGTTATAGTACTTTTCAATCTTTTGTTTGTGGGTAGCTTCCCTGATTGAAGCTATTTCTCGTCTTTCTTCCAAAAGATCGAGATTTTCTCGAAGCCTTTTGTCATTTGTCTTTTCTTCAAAGTTCACAATACGTTCCGTTTCAATGCTAATTTCGGAGGGTATAACAGCCTCCGTTCCATAAGTAAGGCTAAAAGGAGTCTCCCCGTGGCTTGACTTGGGGTGCGTCCTATGTGCCCACAGAACTTGGGGTAATTCGTCTACCCACCCATGATGGCTTCGTCCTAACCTCTTCTCAATTCCCTCGATAATATCCCGGTTTGTGACTTCTACTTGTCCATTACCTTGGGGATGAAAAACGGAAGTGAATGACTGTTTGATCTTCAGGCCTTCGCAGAAGGTTGGGAACACCCCTTCGGCGAACTGCTTTCCATTGTCGGAGATGATAATGTGAGGGACACCAAAACGACAGATTATGTATTCCCACACGAATTTCTCCATATGCCTTCCTGTTACTGATGCCAAGGGCTTTGCTTCAACCCATTTGGTAAAGTAGTCTATAGCTACGACCAAGAACTTTACCCTTCCTGGAGCAACTGGTAGGGGTCCGACTATGTCAATTCCTGGTATGTGCTTAAACACATACCATTTCTCGACCAAAACCGGACCCAAATAGACCAAAAACCCGACCAAAATGCCAAATATATTGTGTTTTTGTGTTTTTATATGTGCAGGCACGGATATCGAAGAAAAGGACAAAAATCAAGCAAAGACCGGGAAACCGAGCACGAGATATGGAAGTATTATTTTTAGCCGATGTCGGGACACAATAAAGTCAAAGTCAACCCAGGGTCCTCCATCTATCAGAAGTTGTCAAATTCAGCCCTCGGATCAACATTTGGAAAAAGGCAGAAAAGGTCCTTGAAGTTTCAAACTTTACAACTTTGGTCCTTGATAATTCATTACTACCTTTAATTTTATCCGGATATTACCATCTAAATACAACCCACAACTCTAAACAATCCAACCCTTATCCATAACTTTCACCAACCCACACCCACCACATAATCCAACCCAGCCCATTCCTTAAATCCCTGACCCAGTCCACTTCCCTTAACCCGAATACCCAACCCGGTCAAAAGAAAATTAAAACCAGTCAAAAAAATAAAATAAACACACCCGCCTTTTACCCGCCCCCCTTTATCCCCTTTTACCCAGATATACATTGTAGCATGAACCCTAATATTTACCCCGTACAACAATTACCCAATTAAGGGTACAAGTGTCAAATCAGAGGTGTCAGCAGGGTGTCAGACTCAAAGAAACACATGCTTGGACACATGGCAGCTTTCTATTGGTCAAGACACCTCTCAATACCTGATCAGACGGCTGAGGTTGAAGGATTGGAGGGCAAGGAATGATCAAGGGTTGGAAAAGAATCAAAGAAGCACACTATCCCTCGGATTGATGACCTGGAAACAGAGGCTAGAAGGTTCTCCCCTCAGCTATAAATAGGAGGTCGATTCTCATGTTAGGGAGTTAGTTTTTAGTTAATGTTACTCTGCCAAATTTATTTTCTATTTTGTAATTTTTAAATTCTATTGTAAACTTTAAGTTTGTTAATGAAATTTAAATTTCAGATTTCCTTTGATTCTGTCTCAATTAATTTGTTTGTCTGAATTTAGTTATTTAAAGTAGTTATTTGTTGATTCAAAACATTTCTAGTTTGTTTCTGTTTTAATCTCAGCATTTGTTAAAATCTCTTTTGAAAATCCAAAATAATTCCAAAAATATTTAAAAAATACAAAAATAATTGAACTCCAGCTTCAATAAGCTGATTTCTATTGTTTATAAGCTCATACAAGCTTAATAGATTGCTGTGAGTGATTGGTCATTTCAATTCAACTCTTATCTCACAAAATCCAGAAAGTCAACTGAAAAGTCAACTGTATAAGCTAAAAATAAGCTGTTGATAAGCTGAGGGTATTAAGTTGTACTGGGTTCTATTGTGGCTTATTCATATAAGCCTGGGTTGTCAGTAGTTCAGGTGATCATTCTGATTCAGCAGGATAATTTGTGACTTCATGAATCCTCTTTTTAGCTTCTTTATTACTTGATAATAATCCAGCTTTTATAGTGCTTATTTATTTTTCATTTTTGTTTCTATGATAATCTGTGGTTTAGATAATGGTAGTTTAGGGTAGATCTTGAATTAAAGTAGCTAGGTTAAGGATATATTGCTAAATCAGTTCATGAAAGGAGTGTTTGGCTTAATCTAGCTTATGGGGCAGTTTTGAGAAAACTTAAGTAAGTACTGTTCTATTGCATTAGATTAAGCTTATTCTTAGTGTAGATCAGTTAATATTTTCAGTAGATAAGGTGGCTTATAGAATCTACATTAGTTATTTTAGTTTTAAGTATTAAATCTGCCTTCAATAAGCTCAGCTTAAGCTGAGCTTATCTGATGTTTTATTTTGGTGACTATAGGAGATTTTGAGTGTTTTAAGGATATTCAATAGAGTTAGTGTGTTGTGGTGTTGATTTTCACTAGCTTGCGCCAAAATCAGTTACTGCTGTCACATGGTACTTTTACCACTTTTAGCTGCTGAACTCAGCTTGTTTGTAGCTTAACCAGTCTAGATTAGGCCCCAATTTTTGGTTTTCTAGTAGATTATATAGTAAGTTGAAGGTTTAATATCTGGGATCCCAATTCTCAGCTTATTTAGTGGCTTAATCTAGGGTTGCAAATCAGCAAAAAAAATCTGATTTGAACCCACTCTTGTTTTTGTTCCATCAGACCAGTTGATCTAAGGCCTAATTAGGGTAGCATAAGAACTCAACTTTTGGGCATTTTAGGTTTACTAGTAGATTTTCATATAGGCTTTGAGTTTATTATCTGGGATCCAGGTTTCGAGCTTATTTGATAGCTTATTTAGGGACTGTAAGTAGGGGAGATAGCCCATTTGAATCTGTTTTGATTATGACCTGTGCAGTGGCTTAATGTGCTTACGGCCTGGGCTTATTTGATGTTTCTGAGTTGATTTAAGCTTAATATAGTATATTGCATCTTTCCTGAGGTTTTTGTAACTTTTGGCTTATTTTTGCTTATTTTTAGCTTATTTCTCAATTGCTTATTCTCTGTTTTAGCTTATTTAGACATAATCAGCTTTTGAAATTATTTTTCTTAAATTTCTTATTAAAAATTAAAATTACTCTGAAAATTTCAGATTTTTCCAAAGTGTTTTAATATTTTTAAATCATTTAAATTGTTTTATTTAGTTTTTAATTCATAAAAAATTATTAAAAAGTCAAAAAAATATTTTTCTTTTTCCAAAAATTTTCTTTTATCAGTTTTAATTTAGGAAAATTATTTTTATATTTTTAGGTTTTAAATTTTAGATAATCACTTTTTAATTACGTTTTATAATTCGTCGCGTAACGTTTTTAAAATTCAAATTTTCGTTTTTAAGTTCATATGCTTAGTTTAATTGTTTAATTAGCTTAATTAGTTATTTTCATTTAATATTTCATTGTTCGTAGTGTAAAATCACAAATCAATCACTCTTTCTCACACATTCACTACACGTATTCGACAACGTCACAACAACTTGATATTCGACCTTCGTTGGGACACGACCCGGGGAAAACGCATACATTGCCTTTTCCTTTGGAAAAATATACTCAAATAGAACATCAAAAAAATGGCGCCGCTGCCGGGGAAGGCTTGAAAAGAGTTGGAGTTTCGCCATAAGAATCGTGTTTTGAAGACCCTTCCTCGGAAGTTATTTGTTTTTGAAAAATAAAAATACAAAAATATAATAATTAAAAAACACTTTTCCTAAAGTGTTTTCACCATTAATAATAAATCCTCGCTCTCGAGAGGGCGTTGTAAACCATTCCAAAATAACAACAAAAGAGATCGGAAAATTAAACGTTTCTCGGATTATTTCTTTACTACAACCTATACACGGGGTTTAAGGATGGTCTTGACATTAAATTGCAGACCGAAAGAGGCGGGTTTTTAATCACTTTCGAGTGGACCTTTGCTTCTCCGCCACGCTGCGCGTAGTTTTGAAAGAAACGAGTACGGTTGATCAACGATCACCAAAAAGAAAATAAATCTCATTTTTCATTAAATATAAAAATCCAAAAATATTTTATTTTCAAATTTGGTTTTCCTTTTTGATTTTGTTTTTGGTGTATGCACACCCGATCTTCTACTTCTCACCCTCTTCTTTCACCACTATCAAATCCCGAGAGGATTATTCATCATAATCACCGTGTTCATTTCTCAACCGTTGAGGAAATGGCCGACGAACCAAACAATCAACACCCGCCGATGGGTGGTGATAATCACATGCCAGCTCCCGATCTCCGAACGATGGAGGAGCTGTGCCAACCCACAATGCACGGACGTGGTGGCCCGATTGCCCCCGTCAATATTCAAGCCGCCGATTTTGGACTTAAGCATCATATGATTCAACAAGTCCAAAACTCGTGCCAATTTCATGGCTTGCCGGGTGATGATGCGAACAAGCATCTTGATAAATTTATCACCGTCACCCAAAGTATGAAACAAAATGGGGTCTCCGATGACGCCCTCCGTCTATATCTCTTTCCTTATTCTTTGACGCATCATGCCACCGCTTGGTTTGATCGTCTTCCCAAGAACTCCATTCGTAGTTTCGATGAAATGGTTACAAAGTTCTTGGCGAAATATTTCCCACCGTCAATGGTGACAAAATTAAGGAATGAGATTAGCAATTTCCGTCAGCTTCCCGATGAATCATTGTTTGAGGCATGGGAACGCTACAAGTTATCGATTGATCGGTGTCCGAACCACAATATGTTATTGGTCACTATTATAGATACCTTCTATAATGGTTTGACATTACGACACCGTGATACGATTAATGCTGCTGTCGGTGGTACGTTTATGAAACGTCGACCCGAAGAGTGCTATGATCTCATTGAAAATATGACCACCCACCATAATTTTTGGGATTCCTCTGCCGAGAGGAATGAGTCAACAAGATCTGGCACTGATTCCTCTACCTCCGAGATAGCCGCTCTTTCTAAACAAATGAATGATTTGTCAACGGCTATCTTGAGAATTCATCAAAATCAGATTTCAACTCAAAACAACAACAATCAAGTCAATGTTGTTAACCATAGTTGTGAAACTTGTGGTGGTCCTCACCAATATTTCGAGTGCCCAGCCTCCGGTGGCTACACTCAAGAGAATGTTTATGCTGCTACGGGAACTTACAACACGGGTGGTAACGGTTACCAACCCCAAGGTGACCGTAATTTGCTCAGCTACCGTTCTAACAACTTCCTCGGACCACCCGGTTTCCCACCAAATCAAAATCAGCAAGTGCAAAACCGTAATGTTCCAAATAATCAAAATCAAAATCGAGGCAATCAAGGTTATCAAAACCAAGGGAATTATAACCAAGCCCCGAATCAAGGAAATTTTCAAAACAACAATCAGAGTTTTAATCAAAACAACCGAGGGCCAAATCTTCAAAACAATCAAAATCAAGGATTTGTGCCAAACCCATCGCCCTCGGATGAGTTATTAAAGCAATTCATTCTTCAAAACCAACAACAACAAAAGAAACAAGAGGAAATGAATAGAATGATGATTAATCAAATAACCGAATTGAACAAACGTTTAAATGATCGACCCTCGGGTTCGGGTACCACTACTCTTCCAAGCAACACGATCGCCAACCCGAGGGGCGATACTAAGGCGATCACTACTAGGAGCGGTGTTTCATATGATGGACCCACGGCTCCGGCTACCTCTTCTTCTCTACCTCCCAAGGTAGTCGTCCGTGAGACCGAGGTGACCAAGGACATGGAACCTCCTACTAACAACGGAGGAACCAAAGACGTCCAACCTCCGGTTGTCCACCCATCTGAACCAGAAGTGGTGCTTGAACCCGAAAGAGCTCCCGAAAAAGTAAAACTTCCATATCCGTCGAGATTGAGTGATCAAAAGCTCCGTGAGAAAGCTTAGAGTCAAATGGAAAAATTCTTTCAAATATTTCAAGAATTACATTTTGACATAAGCTTCGCGGATGCTTTGCTTTTGATGCCTAAATTCATTTCTACCCTCAAAAGTGTGTTGAGCAATAAGGAAAAATTATCGGAACTAGCAAAAACTCTAGTGAACGAAAACTGCTCTGCGGCAATTCTCAAAAAGCTTCCGGAAAAGCTTGGATATCCTGGAAAATTTCTCATCCCATGTGAATTTCCGGGAATGGTTGAATGCCACGCCTTGGCCGATCTTGGTGCGAGCATCAACCTAATGCCGTTATCCATCTGGAAGAAACTTTCTCTACCCAATCTCACCCCCACTTGCATGACCCTCGAGCTTGCGGATCGGTCCATAACCCTTCCTAAAGGTGTAGCCGAGGATGTCTTTGTAAAAGTCGGGCAGTTCCATTTTCCAGCAGATTTTTTGGTAGTTGATTTTGACGCCGACCCCCGGGTTCCTCTTATTCTTGGAAGATCATTCTTGAGGACCGGGCGTGCTTTGATCGATGTATATGGTGAAGAAATTACTTTGCGGGTCGATAAGGAAAAAGTCACGTTCAATATTAATCCGAACTCGAAACCTCAAACCGACAAATGCAATGTCGCTACGGTTGATCAAAAGTCCGATCCCGTAATTGCTCCTAAAAGAGTTGATCCAAACCTTTCCAGATTCACGGTCAAGAGTTTGTCAGAAAAACGTGCTGAGCTCAAGGCTATGAAAATCAATCCTGGATCGAGCAAATGGTTTGAGTGTTGTGCTGCAAATGCTAAGAGTGTTCTTGACGACGATGATGAAGATGAAACGGAGACTACAACGGAAGCGGTGGAAATTGCTAGCTCTAAGAGCACACCACTTGTCCCACCTCCAGAACAAGTTTATCACATCGAGACTCTTAATTCCGACTCTTCCCATTTTTCTCCTACGATTGAAGAAAATGTTATCCCTAGGGAAGAGGTCGAGGTGTTCTTTGATAAAACTCCAATTTCGCTGAAAATTGTTGAGACTGACAGTGATCCGGGGGAAGATGATTCATTAAAAATAATTGATGAACCGTTCCTTTCCCTTCCCCCGAAGGAAGTTAAAGAAGTTATTCTTGAATAAAATCCGTTAGATCCTTTGGAGCTCGAGCTCGAGGATGCTTGTACCGAATATGAGAGTTTTACGTTTGACACGGCTAGTGGCAATCCCACTTCTGATCTCAATCTTTCTATCCCATCTTTTGAAACCTTCTTCTTCGATATTGATCATTCGGAGGAGACGAGAAGTGGCAGTACCACTTCTCATGCTCATATCTCTCCTCCCGAATATGAATCATTTCATTTTGATATGAATGATCTTTATCCCGACAAGTTCTCCGATGAACTTTCTTTCTTTCTATCTCCTCCAGAATATGATAAATTCTATTTTGATCTGGAGGAAGATTCTAGTCTGGGGGGAGGTGTCCCTTCTCATGAAGATTTCATCCCGACCCTCCCGCCCAAGACTTTTGACAAAACTTCTGATGATGATGAAGAGCTTATTATGATCATCATCAACATCTTTATGCTCTTCATCACATATATTGTGGCTTCTCCCATCCTTCACTCCTTCGGGAGTGAGGATACCATCTTTGACCCCGGTATCCCCATTTCTGATTCTTCTTTCTAAAAATACCGTGGGTATCTCATCGGAGTGGAACTTTCGTATGCTTCAGTGTTTATCCAAACATCTTGAACGAAAGTCCGATGGAGATTCTCTTTTCCACATGCTCCCCCATGGACAAATAAATTTGGGGTCGAGTCAAGCTCATGTGACTCGGTTACCAAAAACAAGCGATTCGTGGGAGGCACCCCATGCTTATCATTCTATCTTCTTATCTTATTTCTAATAAAACATGAAGAGGTCTTCCTCTTCCATATCTTGTGTTTCGTGTTTTCCAGGAATGCCCGATGATGAAGACTCTCGTGCTCGTAGTTTCCTTCACGCTACTCGAGTTTCATCATTCGTTGCTCATCCGATATCCTAAAAATCTTATCGTTTTACATTTATCTTTTGGCATAATTAATAAACGGCCTTAGATTTATGTAGGAGAACCCTTACCTTTAAGACATTGAGGACAATGTCTCGTTTTAGTCTGGGGGGGGGTAATCTTGCGATTTGATTTTTGCCTTGCATTTTTGTCGTTTTCTCATGCAATCCCGTTTTTCCTCAAAAAAAATTTTAAAAAATCCAAAAAAATGAGAAAAATTTAAAAATTCTTGCAAAAATATAATAAGTTTTAACATTTTTGTTGATTTTCCGCTGGAGAGAGTAGGAATAAAATTCTGACTTGACCGGGCATGTTGAGCCCTAGCTTGTCTCCTTAACCATTTATAATCTATAAGCTCGTGCTAGTCTTTTACACAAGGAGCTAGAAAACGCGAATTCTTTTTAAGAGTTTGCAAGTTCCCGTATTGACTTTATATATGCATGGCTTGATTATTTGGCTAAGCATTCGCGGATCTTATTATTTAAGATTTTAAATTTGCGAAGAACGAGAAATGATAGAGTTGTTTATAAGTTAGATTGCTAAACGTGGAGTAGTTGGATCTCTTTAGAGCTCATCAAAGTTACTTGTGGCTTTTTGTTCCCATAAGCTTGTTTCACTCAAAAATAGTAATCTAGGAATAATTAAAGTTATTTTAGTTTTGGCGATAATTAGTTTTTATTTCTTCCTTAGAGAATTCTTGCTTATGAAAGTTGGGTACACATCAAGGTACTGTCAGTGTTACGGTGTAATAGACTATTCCATCTTGCCGGCTCGCAACCGATGTTGGGATTGTTATAAAAGCCGTAGGACTCGGGATTTGGCAAAATATATAATGAATAATGAATAATAATAATAATCCAAAGCCATAAAAAGTTTTCTGCATCTTGCCGGTTCGCAGCCGATGTTGTAGACTTCTAATAAAGGCAGAGGAAAAATTCCAAGGTCATAATAGACTATCACATCTTGCCGGTTCGCAGCCGATGTTGTGATTGTTATAAAGGGCCAATGATCAATAATAATATGTGCTTAATAATGTTAAAAATGCCAAACTTCGACTCCGGGGGTATCCTAATAAAAGCTTCTGTCTCTGGACTCGTAGATGAGTTGTTTCGGTCGCAAATAAAAAGGATATCCTCAAAATCGTGTTAAATCAGAGACCTTGATGTGGACCTCATTTTTGTATGCAACGGTTTTCGAGGGAAGGTTTGGAAACTACTTAGCGTCTAAACTAGGTATCTTTATCGGATTAAAACTTATCGAAACGAGAACTTGAAGAAATTCATTTCTCACCAAAAATAAAATAAATAGAGGAAAATAGGAATTTGGGAACAAAAAGTCCACAATTAGCTTTCTGAGTAGTGTTGGCAATCTAACTTGTAAATGACAATGATTTCATTTTTAAGCTTAGTTTGGGGACTCGTGAAAAATCAGGGACGACGAATTTTATCCGTAAGGTCACTTCTTTATGAGTCGTGTGTCCTGCTCCGTGACCCTAAAAGTTATCGTGAGATAATGATTGTCAACAAAACCGTCACATGAATAATGAGAAAAATATAAAAATAAAAAAATAAAATAAAAGGAAAATCGGGGAGTTTTTAGAATTTAAGATTTCTTGATCTCTTTTGAAAATTTTGCTACTTCTCAAAGTTAGTAAAAAGGATTGGAAATTTTTGGTTTTGAAAACGTGTTCTTATAACATTGCATGAGGACATTGCAATAGCTTAGTCTGGGGGAATTTGGTATGTGCTTAAACACATACCTTTTCTTGACCAAAACCGGACCCAAATAGACCAAAAACCCGACCAAAATGCCAAATATATTGTGTTTTTGTGTTTTTATATGTGCAGGCACGGATATCGAAGAAAAGGACAAAAATCAAGCAAAGACCGGGAAACCGAGCACGAGATATGGAAGTATTATTTTTAGCCGATGCCGGGACACAATAAAGTCAAAGTCAACCCAGGGTCCTCCATCTATCAGAAGTTGTCAAATTCAGCCCTCGGATCAACATTTGGAAAAAGGCAGAAAAGGTCCTTGAAGTTTCAAACTTTACAACTTTGGTCCTTGATAATTCATTACTACCTTTAATTTTATCCAGATATTACCATCTAAATACAACCCACAACTCTAAACAATCCAACCCTTATCCATAACTTTCACCAACCCACACCCACCACATAATCCAACCCAGCCCATTCCTTAAATCCCTGACCCAGTCCACTTCCCTTAACCCGAATACCCAACCCGGTCAAAAGAAAATTAAAACCAGTCAAAAAAATAAAATAAACACACCCGCCTTTTACCCGCCCCCCTTTATCCCCTTTTACCCAGATATACACTGTAGCATGAACCCTAATATTTACCCCGTACAACAATTACCCAATTAAGGGTACAAGTGTCAAATCAGAGGTGTCAGCAGGGTGTCAGACTCAAAGAAACACATGCTTGGACACATGGCAGCTTTCTATTGGTCAAGACACCTCTCAATACCTGATCAGACGGCTGAGGTTGAAGGATTGGAGGGCAAGGAATGATCAAGGGTTGGAAAAGAATCAAAGAAGCACACTATCCCTCGGATTGATGACCTGGAAACAGAGGCTAGAAGGTTCTCCCCTCAGCTATAAATAGGAGGTCGATTCTCATGTTAGGGAGTTAGTTTTTAGTTAATGTTACTCTGCCAAATTTATTTTCTGTTTTGTAATTTTTAAATTCTATTGTAAACTTTAAGTTTGTTAATGAAATTTAAATTTCAGATTTCCTTTGATTCTGTCTCAATTAATTTGTTTGTCTGAATTTAGTTATTTAAAGTAGTTATTTGTTGATTCAAAACATTTCTAGTTTGTTTCTGTTTTAATCTCAGCTTTTGTTAAAATCTCTTTTGAAAATCCAAAATAATTCCAAAAATATTGAAAAAATACAAAAATAATTGAACTCCAGCTTCAATAAGCTGATTACTATTGTTTATAATCTCATACAAGCTTAATAGCTTGCTGTGAGTGATTGGTCATTTCAATTCAACTCTTATCTCACAAAATCCAGAAAGTCAACTGAAAAGTCAACTGTATAAGCTAAAAATAAGCTGTTGATAAGCTGAGGGTATTAAGTTGTACTGGGTTCTATTGTGGCTTATTCATATAAGCCTGGGTTGTCAGTAGTTCAGGTGATCATTCTGATTCAGCAGGATAATTTGTGACTTCATGAATCCTCTTTTTAGCTTCTTTATTACTTGATAATAATCAAGCTTTTATAGTGCTTATTTATTTTTCATTTTTGTTTCTATGATAATCTGTGGTTTAGATAATGGTAGTTTAGGGTAGATCTTGAATTAAAGTAGCTAGGTTAAGGATATATTGCTAAATCAGTTCATGAAAGGAGTGTTTGGCTTAATCTAGCTTATGGGGCAGTTTTGAGAAAACTTAAGTAAGTACTGTTCTATTGCATTAGATTAAGCTTATTCTTAGTGTAGATCAGTTAATATTGTCAGTAGATAAGGTGGCTTATAGAATCTACATTAGTTATTTTAGTTTTAAGTATTAAATCTGCCTTCAATAAGCTCAGCTTAAGCTGAGCTTATCTGATGTTTTATTTTGGTGACTATAGGAGATTTTGAGTGTTTTAAGGATATTCAATAGAGTTAGTGTGTTGTGGTGTTGATTTTCACTAGCTTGCGCCAAAATCAGTTACTGCTGTCACATGGTACTTTTACCACTTTTAGTTGCTGAACTCAGCTTGTTTGTAGCTTAACCAGTCTAGATTAGGCCCCAATTTTTGGTTTTCTAGTAGATTATATAGTAAGTTGAAGGTTTAATATCTGGGATCCCAATTCTCAGCTTATTTAGTGGCTTAATCTAGGGCTGCAAATCAGCAAAAAAAATCTGATTTGAACCCACTCTTGTTTTTGTTCCATCAGACCAGTTGATCTAAGGCCTAATTAGGGTAGCATAAGAACTCAACTTTTGGGCATTTTAGGTTTACTAGTAGATTTTCATATAGGCTTTGAGTTTATTATCTGGGATCCAGGTTTCGAGCTTATTTGATAGCTTATTTAGGGACTGTAAGTAGGGGAGATAGCCCATTTGAATCTGTTTTGATTATGACTTGTGCAGTGGCTTAATGTGCTTACGGCCTGGGCTTATTTGATGTTTCTGAGTTGATTTAAGCTTAATATAGTATATTGCATCTTTCCTGAGGTTTTTGTAACTTTTGGCTTATTTTTGCTTATTTTTAGCTTATTTCTCAATTGCTTATTCTCTGTTTTAGCTTATTTAGACATAATCAGCTTTTGAAATTATTTTTCTTAAATTTCTTATTAAAAATTAAAATTACTCTGAAAATTTCAGATTTTTCCAAAGTGTTTTAATATTTTTAAATCATTTAAATTGTTTTATTTAGTTTTTAATTCATAAAAAATTATTAAAAAGTCAAAAAAATATTTTTCTTTTTCCAAAAATTTTCTTTTATCAGTTTTAATTTAGGAAAATTATTTTTATATTTTTAGGTTTTAAATTTTAGATAATCACTTTTTAATTACGTTTTATAATTCGTCGCGTAACGTTTTTAAAATTCAAATTTTCGTTTTTAAGTTCGTATGCTTAATTTAATTGTTTAATTAGCTTAATTAGTTGTTTTCATTTAATATTTTATTGTTCGTAGTGTAAAATCACAAATCAATCACTCTTTCTCACACATTCACTACACGTATTCGACAACGTCACAAAAACTCGATATTCGACCTTCGTTGGGACACGACCCGGGGAAAACGCATACGTTGCCTTTTCCTTTAGAAAAATATACTCAAATAGAACATCAATTCCCCATTTGGCAGAAAGGCCATACTGACGTAATGGAGGTCATGTCTTGCTTAGGCATTCTCGGGACTTTGGAGTGGATCTGACATGCTTCACATTTTTGTATTATCTCTATTGCATCCCTATGCATGGATGGCCAATAATATCCAAGTTTCATTATTTTTGATACAACGGAGCGAGGGCCTGCGTGCAACCCGCAAGATCCTTCGTGAACCTCATAGATGATGTTCAAAGCCTGTTTCGGTCCCACACAGCGAAGCCATGGAGATAGGAAAGACCTCCTATAAAGGTTATCTCCGATGAGCCTATATTGGGGAGCTTTGATCCTTACCTTTCGAGCAAGCTTAGGATCCTCCGGCAGAATTTCACTGATCAAATACTCCCTGATCGGAGTCATCCAATTGGTGCCTTCATCGAGTATGACGTCAGAAACTTCGCTTCGTTTAATTGACCTATCAGTCAATACTTCTACCAAAACCTCTTTCGTTAGATGAGCAAATGCCATTGAAGCCAACTTGCTTAAGGCGTCTGCTTTCTTGTTTTGATTTCTGCGAACATGTGCTATATCATATGTTTCGAAGCCCTGAAGGAGTTCTTTAGCTTTTTCCAAATATTGCTTGATGGTAGGTTGCCTTATTTCGTAGGAGCCTTTAATTTGGTTGGCGACTAACTGCGAGTCTACAAAAACGGAGAGGTTGCGAACCTCCATGTCCTTCGCAAGTCGAAGACCGGCTAACAAAGCTTCATACTCGGCTTCATTGTTGGTAGCTTCAAACTCAAAACGTAATGCGTAAGTGTATTCCCTTCCTTCCGGACTTACTAGCATTAAACCTGCTCCTGAACCATCAGAACTTGATGCTCCGTCTGTGTACAATTTCCACCCCTCCTTTGTTTCTTGGGGCTTCTCCTTAGGAATTTCTTTATCTTGGCTAGGTCCGGAGGGTGTTTCTGCGAGAAAGTCTGCAAGTATCTGACCTTTGACGGAGTTTCGACCCTTGTACTCTATCTCGTGTTCTCCCAATTCGATATCCCATTTAGCTACCCTTCCTGATTTCTCAGGCTTGGACAATATCTGCCTGGTAGGCTTGTCAGTCAATACCGTGATGGGATGAGCTTGAAAGTATCTTCAAAGGCGTCTTGCAGCATAAACCAAAGCTAGGATTAGCTTTTCCAACTCCGGATAGTTTAGTTCAGCTCCTTGTAGGACCCTACTAACGAAGTATGTAGGGACTTGTTTCTTCTCTCTTTCGGCTAAGAGCACCGCGCTGATGCTTTCGAACGATGCCGCAATGTACATGAACAACACTTCGCCTTTGATTGGGGCTGTGAGTGTTGGTAAGATTTCTATAAATTCCTTTAGCTTTTCGAAGGCTGCTTCCGCCTCACAACTCCATTGGAAAGTCTTTTTATCTGTACACCCCTTGAGTGTTTTGAAAAATGGTAAAGACCGATCTGCCCCTTTCGACAGGAACCTGCTAAGTGCCGCAAGCTTCCCATTGAGGCTTTGAACTTCTTTTAGTGACTTCGGGGCTTGAAGATCAGTGATGGCTTTAACCTTCGAAGGGTTAGCTTTAATCCCTTGTTTCGTTATCAAATGCCCCAAGAACTTCCCTTCCTCCATGCCAAAGGAACACTTCTTAGGATTAAGCTTCATGTTGATAGCCCGTAATTGATCGAAGGTCTCTTGAATGTCGGAGAGGAGGTCCCCTTCGGTTCTGCTTTTTATTACCATGTCATCGACGTAGGCCTCCAAGTTCCTTCCAATTTGCTTATGGAAGGCCTTGTCTACTAAACGCTGATAAGTAGCCCCCGCGTTCTTTAGGCCGAAGGGCATCTTCTTGTAGCAATAGACACCCTTTCATGTGTAGAAGGTTGTCTTCTCCTCGTCCTCCTTTGCCATTTGTATTTGGTGATATCCCTTGTAGGCATCCAAAAAGCATTTCAAACGGAACCCCGAGAGGGATTCGACCTTCCAATCAATTTCTGGTAGAGGGTAGCAATCCTTTGGGCAGGCTTTGTTGATGTCGGTAAAGTCGACACACATGCGCCACCCTCCGTCACTTTTCTTTACCATAACTGGATTAGCGACCCAAGTTTGGTATTTCACTTCTCTGAGAATTCCTGCTTGCACAAGTTCATCCACCTCTCTACAAGCAGCTGCGTTTCTTTCTGGTGCCAGGCTTCGTCGCTTTTGCTTAATTGGTTCAATGTGCTTGAACTCGTTAAGCTTATGCTCTGTACCGAAGGGCTTGCCGTCGATCATAAGAGTCCTGGGAACCCCGGTCATATCTGAGTACGTCCATGCGAATACGTCTTTGTTGGCTTTGAGTAGCTTCTCCAAGTCCGATTTGAAGTTAGCAGGGAGTTGCTTTCCGATTACCACCGTTTGCTCCGGATAGAGCTCATTCACCACGATACGTTCTTCGGCATCTATACAACTTAAAATGGCCTTCGGAGGCTCCTCCGGAGTTTCTCTAATCTTTTTGCTATTGTCTCCCGTCTGTCCTTGGTTGTAAGTGGAGAATACGGTGCCTATCCCATAAGGTGTATGGAATTTTACCGCTGCGTGTATAGTGGAGACTACGATACCCATCTTTTTCATGGCGGTCCTTCCTATCAGCAAGTTGTAAGGAGAGTTAGACCTTACGATAGCGAGTATGAGGGTTTCTGTCCTTGCGAGCTTGCTTTCTCCAATCGTTATTTCCAACGAAACTTCTCCCAGAGGCCACGAATGTTCACCAGAAAACCCTACCAAGGGTATTTTCGAATCAATCCGCTACGACCTGATCGAAGGATTAAGCTTAAGGAAACAATGCTCATAGATGAATTCGCAGGAGCTCCCACAGTCCATATAGGCTCTATTTACTTCCCGGTTAGAAATGAGGACTTTGATGACTACCAGATCATTTGAAGGGACTTGGCCTGCAAGAGGAGGAAAAGTTACCTCCCCTACTTCGTTACCCTCCGTTACCTTTCTCTTCAAGCTGGCTTCGCCCCAACGGACCATGAGTATTGGGGCTACGGGAGGAGCAGTATCTTTAGCCAATTGAGTGTCGGTCATCTCTTCCTTTCCCTTCTTTATACCCTTCACCAAATGTGCCAATTGCCCGGATTTCACAGCTTCCTCTATCTGTTTCTTCAGTTCTCTACAACTGTTCGTATCGTGACTGTAATTTTTGTGGAAGTGACAGTACTTGCTGGTATCCCTGTTTTTGCCCTTACTTGTCATACGAGGGGGTGCTTCGAAAGCCTTGGCAGCCCTCTCCGTAGCAAGTATTTCCTTTGAAGACTTCGTTAGACTGCTTAGCAAACCATGGTTGGGGCCTTTGTTGTACGGAGAAAACCTATCTCTGTTCTTGTTCTTGTTTTTGGACCCTTCCCACGAAGAATGCTTCGAAAACTTATTGTTGCCATCTCTGTCTACCGGAGCCCCATTAGTGGACACCTCTTTTGCTTCGATCCAAGTATATGTATTTTCCGTTAACCCTTTGTAAGTTGTCGGAAGGTCAGTGGACAAGAATTCCACCAAACTCCGATTTCGAAGACCATGTACGAAACCCGAAATACGCTGATCTTCATGAAGACCCAAAATCTGCAAAGTCTCATCGGTGTACCTAGTAACGAAGGCCCTTGTGCTTTCGTTATCTTTTTGTTTGATGTTGTGCACCGTTAAATGAGTCCTCGTGAACTTCTTTTGCTGACTGAAGTGTGACCGAAACTTAGCCTTAAGATCATCAAGATTGACGATGCTGCCGGGCTTTTGCCGATTCCACCAGATACGAGCAGAATCCCGTAGGGTGTACGTAAACATATGACAGGCCACTGGCATAACCCATTTTTGCATTTTGATAGCCCCTTCGAACAAATGTAAGAAATTGTCCGGATCCCCCTTCCCATCATAAGTCCCAACGTGCGAAGGCATTTTCAACCCATCAGGCAATGGGTAATCTTCGATCCACCTAACGAAGGGTGTAGCTGAACCCATAGGGTCTGAGTATAGATAGTTATAAGGTGGTGCATACATGGGAACAGTGTTATATGGATTGTTGTTCGGGGGTATTCCCATAGGAGTTTGGCTTGGGTAGGACTGATAAGGTGCATTCATGGCAAACGGGTAACCGTTTCCCATGGCGTACGGAGGGTACGCCATAGGATGCCCGAAGGGCATGCTCCCATAAGTTTGGGGAAAGCTTGGGTTATTAGGCTGTCCATTTACTGGGGGATATAAATTTTGAGGATAAGACTGAGTTTGGAACGAGGGGTACATACCATTGGGAGGAAGATTTCCTCCCATATTAATTGTAGGCGGATTGCCTTCTACGCCTGATGCGTGAGAAGGCTGCAACGGAACCCCAGCTTCAGTCCTTCCAAGATGAGCTGCTAGCAATGGAGGCAAAGTTACCCCCACTTCTTCCCTTCGCTGGCTCCTACTATTAGAGCCTTCGGTAACCGCCCCTTCCCTTCTTGTCGGAGCCCTCTCGGGGACTCCTTCGAAACCAACGGATCTTTTGCTTAGCCTTCGACCGACTGGAGACCCAATTCTTAAGGCCGATAGAGTTGGTCCTTGGGTCGGAGGCCTAGGTTCCATTTCCATTTCTTCATCATACTCATCACTCGAGTATTCCAACTCCCTTCGTACCTCAGCATTCCTGACTTGCCTGTTCCGAGCCCTTAAGAGGGATTCCAACACTTCGTGGTTGGCTTCGACAAAGGCTGAGCTAATGACAGGTTCTGGATTGGCTGATGTCGAAGCATGATTGTTAGTTGTGATTTCTGGGTGAGAACGTGTTGTGAAAGTGGAAGAGGTTATTGGGGGAAGGTTGTTAGTGTTGTTGATTGGTATTGGTTCCAAGGTCGAGAAACCCGGTGGGGGAGTATCTTCTCTTCCTTGATCCATGCCGGAATAATAGTGAAAGTGGTTGGTTGGTTATAAGCTCGGAATTAACGAGACCAATTGTAGCGGTCCCACGGATGGCACCACTGATTGAACAAATAATTGCACAACCAAGCCTTCGTTGATGATCAAAGGAATAATGGGGTGTTGAGATTGCGCCAAGCTTGTTCTTAACCTGAAAATAAGAAATACCGAAACACTACGTTAAGTGATTGCGCAGGGGTTGGACCCTGCGAACCACCTCCGGCGTGCGAGTAAGTATGTGTAATCGTTTGAGTAGGTTGTAAATGACAAGAGTGAAGTTAACTTACATTGTTCATGCCCGACTATGCTATTTATAGGGGAGAAATAGGACATAGTGGGCGGTTGCACATTATTCGGAGATCATGGGGGCGTCCCATGATTTTGTGGTAACCGCTAGGGCTTTGTAGCCCACGTTCTCTGTTTTGGCGGGAAAGCCAAAGGGAAGAGGAGCCGTGGGTTTGACCAGGTCAGAATGGTCCTTCGTGCTAGTCCCTTCGATAGGAATACCTCGAAGGGCTTAGGGCTTCGATTGGCGGATTCCCACATGGTAACCAGTTCGTAGACGAATGGTTTTACGCCAATGAAACGTGTTAAGGAGATTAACCTGGGCCTCCGAAGGGAGGGCTTTCTACAGACTCGAAGGGGAGTCCTTCGACCCGTTAGGAGGGTACATCATCACCTTAGCTTATTCAATTGCTTATCAGTCCTTTTTCTCAAAAAGCTTGGCTTATTATCTTAAATAGCCCACTGATCAGCAAACATTAGCTTTTTCTGGGCTTATTTGTGATTTTCATAAAAAGTGTTAGTTATATAAATTGCTTATCTTCCTGTGCTTGTTGAGTTTCAATAATAAAAATCAAAAAAATTAAATAAAAGCAAAAAGGTCAGGAGTGGGACTCGAACCCTGGTCTCTCAGATAAACACACACACACTTAACCAGTCGCCCTAGGGTCTTTATCAGTTATAACCTTGCACCCTTTTTTATTTAACCTTGTTTTTCTAAATTAAGCTTATTTTTCCATTTTGCTTATTATCAGCTTATTAGAATAAGCTGATACCTTGTTAATATTTTTCCTAGGTTTGTCATATCATTAAGTAATATTAGAAAAAATTTCAGAATTTTTAGAATAGTTTTAGTATTTTTAATTTATTTTTCTTTTACATTTAGTTTTTAAATCATAATAAAAAATATAAAACTCAGAAAAATATAAATCTTTTTTCTAAAATTTTCTTTTGTCATTTATAACTTAGGAAAAATAATTTGGTACTTGTAGGATTTATTTTTATAAATTTCACTTTTTAATCCCGTTTTTAGATTTTCCGTTTCGCGTTTTTTATATAAATTGCTTTAATCTTAATTTTATTTTGAGAATTTGTTTCTCATTATTTAATTAGAATTAAAATAAAAATACAAGCAAAATTCCATATTCCAAATATCAATCACTCTAAATCCAAACCTTAAACGATTGTCCATTCACTCCTCGTTGGGACACGACCCGGGTAATCACTTACCTGGTATCACACATATCACAAACGTGAGTTTTTACAAGTTAGCCTTTTCCTAAAGGGTTGATTTGTCTTTATTCACGCGTATCCGTCTGATATTATTTATATATACACTTTAGCACGGATCAAATTTTGGCGCCGCTGCCGGGGAGGTTGTGTTGCGACAATATCGTTGAGATTTTAAACGATTAGTGACTTGAGATCCTTCTTTCAGAAGTTTCCACTTTCATAAAAAAAAAAAAAAAATGCAAAAATATTTTTCTTTTCTTTATATATATAATATCATATAAAAATAAAACCCAAAAACATTTTCCGTTTTATTGTAAAATAAAAGATAAAAGCAAAATCAATATAATATTCCTCAACTTGGGTATTATCATAATAAGTTCCCAAACATCAGATTAAAACTTGCCTTTGTGTCGCTTGCGAATTCGGCTCACCTTTGATTGATAAACAAACTCTAACGGAGGTTTCAGGAGGTTTGACATTAAATTGTCGAACCGAAAGGAGCGGGTTTTTAAGGAGCATTTATTGCCCACCTTTGCTTCTCCGCCACTCTGTGCGTTTTTCAGTCAGAGAGCTACCGTACGCTTGTTGATTTAAGGTTTTAAGTTCCTTGTGTTTTGCTTCGATCTTGATTTAATTGAATTATTTTATTTAGTGCATGCGCACTCGTTCTTCTACGTCGACAAGTCCTTTACGTGAACTCGTAGATATTCCGAGAAGACGTAATCGTAGACGTGCTGCCCGAATAGTCGAACCCGAGATTCGTACTGTTCCCATTGATAATATGGCAGACAATCGAACAATGGCGGAGATGCTCCAAGCACCCACCGAGGGTTACGGAGATGCCATCGTTTTACCACCAATCGACTCTGATCATTTTGAATTGAAAACGCATTTGATTCAACTCGTGTCTACAAACCAATTCCACGGGTTTGAACGAGAAGATCCGTATGCACACATCCGTTGGTTCAACAAGTTGACCTCTACCATCAATTACAAGGATGTGCCGCAAAAAGTTGTCAAATTGATGCTATTTCCGTTTTCACTCGAAGGGGCAGCCCGAATTTGGCCGGAAAAAGAACCCCTCGATCCATTGAAACTTGGGAAGATCTCGTACAGAAATTTGTCAATTATTTCTTTCCTCCTTCAAAGACGACTAATCTGAAAAATGAAATTTCTTGATTTCGTCAAGGTTTCGATGAAAACTTCGGAGAGGCATGGGACAGATTTAAAGATCTCCTAGGAAAATGCCCGCATCATGATTTCACGGAATTACAACAGATCAATACGTTTTATAATGGGTTGAATGGAAACGATCAAGATTCTCTAAACGCTGCCGCCGGTGGCAATATCTTGAATCGTCGACATAAAGATGTGCTTGAAATTTGCGAGAATAAATCAAAAGTTCCTATTTCTCGAAACAAAGTGAATGTTCCTATCACTCCTGCTTCTTCATCCGGTAACTCATCAGAGTTAGCCGATCTAACGGACGCAATTCGTTATATGATGAAGGAAGTGAAAGAAATTAAGAGTGAGATTCATAAACCAGAACAAATCAAAGCCATAAACAAAGTGTGTGAAACTTGTGGTGGCCCGCATGCGTATTACAATTGTCATGCAACCGATGCTTCTGTTTACCCAGCTCCCGTAGCAGCCGTAAACCACAATCAATACCGACCGCAAGCGGAAACTCATTACCGAGCACCAAATGCTATGGTACCACCTGGTTTTCCACCCGTGCCAAATCAAAATAATAAAAATCGCTTTGTTCAAAATCAAGGACAAAATTTCCACAATTCTCAGAATTTTAACCAAAACCGTAACAATTTCAACCAGCCTTATCAAGCTCCGAATCAACATGTTTATCAACGACCTCCTCAAGCTCCTTTGACTAATGATTTCATGAAAATTACTGAGTCCAGCATGCGTTCAATGCAGACTCAAATCAATAATATGAAAGTCGAGTTGAGAAAGGAAATTGATACTACGATGTCTCGTCAAACAAATGAGTTGAAGAATATGATGGGCAGTTTCATGAATATTAACATGAACCAATCTTCTTCATCTTCCGGACGACTTCCGAGCAATACCATTCCTAATCCCAATGCTGAGTTGAAAGCCGTCACCACTCGTAGTGGTAAGACGCATAATGGACCCTCGACTCCTATGCCCCCTCCACCGGGGGAAGTGAATCGAGATGCCGAGGTGACATCGGACAAAGTGCATTTCTGAAGCCCACAAAGTACCGCACACGTCCAACCTCCAGATGTCCAAACTCCAGTTCCGGAACCCGATGTTCCGAAGACCAATCCTAAGCCTTCAATTCCATATCCTTCGAGGCTTAATGATCAGAAGCTTAAAGACAAAACAAATCAACAGATGGAGAAATTCTTTAAAATCTTCAGTGATTTGCACTTTGACATAAGCTTCGCAGATGCTCTCATTCTCATGCCCAAATTTGCATCTACAATCAAAAGTTTGCTAAGCAACAAGGATAAGTTGTCTGAGATGGCAAAGACCCCACTAAACGAACAATGCTCGGCGGTTCTCCTCAGAAAGCTTCCCGAAAAGCTCGGAGACCCCGACAAGTTTTTAATCCCATGTGATTTCTTGGGGATGGTTCAGTGCTCAGCCTTGGCCGATCTTGGCGCAAGCATTAACCTTATGCCACTCTCAGTATGGGAGAAATTATCTCTTCCAAAGCTTACATCTACTTGCATGACACTCGAGCTAGCGGACCGTACTGTAACCCATCCGCTGGGAATAGCTGAGGATGTCGTTGTGAAAGTGGGAAAGTTCCATTTTCCCACTGATTTCGTTGTGGTAAAATTTGATGCCGATCCTCGAGTTCCACTCATTCTGGGGAGAGCTTTCTTAAGAACGAGTCGTGCTATCATCGATGTATATGCTGAAGAATTATCCATACGGGTTGATAATGAAGAAGTCACGTTTAACATTAATCAGGACTCTAAACCTCTAACCACCAAATGCAACATTGCTACGGTTAATCAAAAATCTGATTTCGTAATTGCTTCCAAGAGAAGTGATTCGATGCTCTCAAGATTTACGGTTAAGAGTCCTTCACAAAAACGTGCTGAGATCAAAACAAGGGGAATTACCCCTGGTTCAAACAAATGGTTTGAAAGTTGTACTACAGAAGTTAAGAGTATTTTTGACTACGATGAACAAGAATCGGAGATCACATCGGAAGTGGTGAGAACTGCTAGCTCTAAGAGCACACCACTTGTCCCACCTCCGGAAACGGTTTATCGTGTTGAAATTGTTGATTCTGTGGATGATCCTACCATTGCTCTCTCTTCCCCCTCTCTCACTCCGTTTGAGGGAAGTGACTTCTTCTTGGAAGAGATTGAGGCTTGTTTATCTTCTGATTCAATTTATTCTGGAATTGATGATGGTGTATTTGACATGGAGGGAGATATTCTTCTCATTGAGAAGTTGCTTAATGATGATCCATCATCTTTCCCTCCGAAAGAACTTCATAATGAGGAAATCAAATCTGTTGATGATCCTCCTGAGGTCGAACTTAAGGACTTGCCACCTCATCTCGAATATGCATTTTTGGAGGGTACCGATAAATTACCCGTCATAATTGCTAAAGATTTAAATGATGAGGAGAAAACCGCTCTCATAAAGGTTTTAAAGTCACACAAGCGAGCCATCGCTTGGAAACTTTCCGACATTAAGGGTGTTAACCTGGAATTTTGTACCCACAAGATATTAGTGGAAGATGACTTTAAACCAGCGGTTCAACATCAAAGAAGGGTTAATCCCAAAATTCACGAGGTTATCAAAAAGGAGGTTCTTAAACTCCTTGATGCTGGATTGATTTACCCTATCTCGGATAGTCCTTGGGTGAGCCCCGTTCATTGCGTACCTAAAAAAGGTGGCATTACCGTTATTGAAAATGATGAAAATGAGTTGATTCCTACTCGATTGGTAACGGGATGGCGTGTATGCATTGACTACCGAAAGTTAAATGACGCCACCCGTAAAGACCACTTTCCTTTACCCTTCATGGACCAAATGCTCGAAAGACTAGCGGGAAACGAATACTATTGTTTCCTTGACGGTTTCTCGGGTTACTTCCAAATTCCCATTGATCCGCAAGATCAAGAAAAGACCACTTTCACGTGCCCTTATGGAACGTTTGCCTACCGACGCATGCCTTTTGGCTTATGTAATGCTCCGGGCACGTTCCAAAGGTGTATGATGGCCATTTTTCATGACATGATCGAAAAGACTATGGAGGTCTTTATGGATGATTTCTCGGTCTTTGGGGATTCTTTCACCACATGTCTCTCCCATTTGGACAATATGCTTAAGCGGTGTGAAGACACGAATCTTTGTCTAAATTGGGAGAAAAGTCATTTCATGGTCAAAGAGGGCATTGTCCTCGGCCATAAGATTTCAAAGAACGGGATTGAGGTGGATAGAGCTAAAGTTGATGTTATTGCTAAGCTACCTCATCCCACAACCGTTAAAGGCATTCGGAGTTTTCTTGGTCACGCCGGTTTCTATCGTAGATTCATTCAAGATTTTTCAAAAATCGCCCGGCCAATGACCCGTCTCCTTGAAAAGGAAACTCCGTTTATTTTCTCCAAAGAGTGCATTGAAGCTTTTCAAACTCTTAAGAAAAAGCTTACTGAAGCACCAATCTTGGTTGCCCCCGATTGGGACCTACCTTTTGAACTTATGTGCGATGCAAGTGATTTTGCCATAGGTGCGGTCTTGGGGCAACGGAAAACAAAACACTTTCAGCCTATACACTATGCTAGCAAAACTATGACCGAGGCTCAAGCTCATTACACCACAACGGAAAAAGAATTATTAGCCGTGGTGTATGCTTTCGAAAAGTTTCGGCCATACTTAATCTTGTCAAAAAGCATAGTGTATACGGATCACTCGGCTCTCAAATATCTCTTTGCAAAACAAGAAGCAAAGCCGAGATTGCACCGATGGGTTCTCCTCCTACAAGAATTTGATATCATCATCCGTGATAAAAAAGGAGCGGAGAACCTTGCTGCTGATCATTTATCCCGATTAGAGAATCCTCACCAAAGTGTGCTCGAGAAAAAGGAAATAAATGAAACATTTCCTCTCGAGACACTTAACGTGGTATCTTCTCGTGGTGATTCTAGTAACCCATGGTTTGCCGATTTTGCAAACTACCATGCGGGGAACTTTGTTGTGAAAGGGATGTCGTCCCAACAAAAGAACAAATTCTTCAAAGATGTGAAGCATTACTTTTGGGACGATCCCTACTTGTTTAAAGTATGTGCGGATCAAGTCATCCGGCGGTGTGTTCACGGCCAAGAAGCCGTTGATATTCTTAAGGCTTGCCACAATGGACCCACAGGGGGACATCATGGTGCCAATTACACCGCCAAGAAGGTGTTTGATTCCGGTTTCTATTGGCCCACAATCTACCGTGATGCCCATGACTTAGTCAAATCTTGTGACTCTTGTCAACGTCACGGGAAGATCTCTCAAAAAGATGAAATGCCACAAAATGTCGTTCAAATTTGTGAAATCTTTGACGTTTGGGGCATTGACTTTATGGGCCCGTTCCCGTCTTCACGAGGGAACAAGTACATACTCGTGGCTGTCGATTATTTGTCTAAATGGGTCGAAGCGAAAGCTCTCTCCCACCAACGACGCCCGAGTAGTGTGTAAATTTTTGAAATCACTCTTTTCTCGGTTTGGAACTCCTCGTGCTATCATTAGTGATCGCGGTACGCACTTTTGCAATGAACAATTTGAAAAAGTCATGCTTAAATACGGTATTACTCACCGTCTTTCTACCGCGTATCACCCACAAACAAGTGGACAAGTGGAGGTTTCAAACCGTGGTATTAAAAGAATCTTGGAAAGGACCGTAGGTGAAAATCGTGCATCTTGGTCGGATAAACTGGATGATGCACTTTGGGCCTTCCGTACAACTTATAAAACACCCATCGGGTGCACTCCTTACAAGCTCGTGTACGGAAAGGCGTGCCATCTGCCGATCGAGCTTGAGCACAAAGCTTATTGGGCCTTAAAACATGCCAACTTCGACCTAAAGTCTGCGGTTGATCACCGCAAAGTTCAACTCAATGAATTAAATGAACTTCGTGATCAAGCCTACGAGAACTCTTTGATCTACAAAGAAAAGACAAAGAAGATCCATGACTCAAAAATCAAGAACCGCGTTTTTAACGTTGGTGATCGAGTCCTTCTTTTTAACTCTAGATTGAAGATATTCTCGGTTAAACTTAAAACCCGTTGGACTGGACCATTCACCGTTGCCAAAGTTTTTCCTTATGGCACCATCGAGTTATCTCAAACCGATGGACCAAACTTCAAGGTGAACGGTCATAGGTTGAAGCATTACTTTGGAGGGGACAGACCACCCATGGTTGTCCCGGATCTCCAAACTTTCCCCATGAACCAATGAATTCAGGGTCGAGTAAAGCTAGTGACTCGGTTAACAAAAATATTAGCATTGCATGGGTTAACGCCCATGTTTCTGACTTCTTTCTCTTTTCTAACACTAAGTGTGGGGGAATCCCACTGTGCTGTGCTCTTTTGTGTTGTTTGCTCTGATTTTCAGGTTTCCCTTGGATTGTGATGATTGCCGCGCCTGTTTTCAATCCAGCCGCCCAATATCCTATCCTTTTGCTAACGATTATCTAGGGATATCTTTTTAATCCTTTTTGTGAAAATTGAGATTTGTTTCACACACTTGGCTATTAGTATTACCTTTTTACGTTCGAAGTGGCGGCATAATAGCCGGTACTTTGAATATTAAGGGCAATATTCAATTCTAAGTGTGGGGGGGAATTCTCACGAATTTTGTCACATATGTACCTTCTAGTGCCCTGGTACCCCCGTTTTGGCCAAAATTTTAAATTTTTTTTCGTTTTTAGATAAGAAATTGCAATAAAAAAGAAGAAGTGTTTAGTCTTGATTAGGTTAGAACAAAGGGAATCCCGACTCAGCCAGAGTATTGATCTGGCTGCTTCCTTAACAATTAGACTAAGGTTTTACGATATGTGCAAATGAAAATGCTAAGCGTAGAATAATTGGTTTTCTTTAGAGCTTATATAAGTAATCTATGGCTTTTCCTCCCAGGAGATAACGAATCTGACTTAATTGGTGCTTATTTTTCAAAAATTTGAACACACAAAATCATTTTTCTTTACGATTTTGAAAAATACTAGTTCAAAGCTTTATTTAAACTTCGGAACAAGCATATGTCATAATAATGTAAAAGTTTAAGTAATAAATGTGCTAAAAAGCTAAGGTTCAAGATCGGCCCTTGGATCCTTATTTCCGGAAGGCGTTTAGGTCTTGGCTACCCTCTTACACCGGCCCTTGGACCCTTAATTCTGAAAGGCGTTAAGGTCTTGAAACTCTCCGTTGTAACGGCCCTTGGATCCTTTATTCCAGGAAGGTTTAAGGTCTTGGTTCCCGTGAAACTCCGTTAGTTTATATTGCACAAAGTTAAGTATTAAAAATAAAAAAATAAAAAAAATAAAAAAAAAAGAGAAAAAATGAAAAAATGAGAAAATAAAAAGAAAATAAAAAGAAAATAAAATGGAATGATATTGCAAAATGCAATAAATTTTGAAGCTTGCTTGTTGTGAATTTTAAATATATCTTTCAACTAGTATTAGTCAAAGTTTTATAAAAACGTCGATTTTTGTTATCAAAATTTTGAATATAAGCACAGTCACCTAAACTTGATAAATGCGGGAGTGAAAAGTTAAGTTTCGACTTACATAGATTATTGATATAAGTAGTGTTAGCATTTTACAAAAGCATTTGCACATTGAGTTTAAGCTTAGTTGGGAGTATCAAAAAGAGGATGACGATTACAATTCCCTGGAGACACCCAGTTTGTGTGAATCCTGTTCCGTGATACAATTTTTGGAAATCAAGCATGTTATATATTTTGTTCTAAGTTTAAATTTCGTGCATTGTATAAAGAAATCAAATCGGGGTATACTTGGTATTCTTTTGATCCTTTCATTACTTTATATGATCGGATTGCTAGGGACTAGCAATAGCTTAGTGTGGGGGATTGATGAGTGTGTAAATACTCATCATTTTATACCCATAAAAGACACTGAAATGACCAAAAACACCTGAATTATACTGCAGATATCCTTGGTTTGTGTTTTATGTGTCTCAGGTACTGAAGGATTGAAAACAGAATGAAAATGAGCATTTTTGGATCGACTCGACAACAATTGTGCATTTGATCAAGTGGAGACAAAAGTCAAAGAAAAAGTCAAAGTCAACCCCAAAAATACCAAATTTACACAAATGGTCCTTGGAAATAATTTCTAGTTTTGGCAGCCTTGGTCCTTGGATTTTCATAATTTACAACAATGGTCCCTTAAAGATAAACCTAATCTAATTCTAAATCCTAATTCACAAAACCCAGCTGCTAAATTAAATCCAACCCAACCTTAAATTAAATCCAACCCAGCCCACACCATACACTTACCCAAGCCCAATTTAAATAAAACCCAACCCGATCCAACCCATCCTTAGTTAACCAAAAGGTTTGACCTTTGGTCAAATCCTTCTTCTTCAATACCACCCCGCCAAAACCATACCACCCTCACCCACAGGTTTCTCTGCAACACCCACCCCCTCCTCCTATCCCACTCCACCTAACAAGCCAAAAGCAATTAATGCTTCTTCCCCATTTCAAGTTATCAGAGATAGTGGATTTTTCCACTATCTCCTTTTTGGCGCCAAAAGTGGTTTAAATGGCTGAGATCAATTCAAGAGGATCCAATGGTGCAGAAATGATCAGAGAAGAAGATGAGACTAATCCCACTTAGTTTTAGTATAAATAGAACTCTTTGTAAGCCTATTAAGGCAAGTAGTTAATTTCCTTAAATCGTATTGTATTTTTATTGCTTAATGTTATCAATTTTAATTTCTAGTAATCAATTCAAGTTATTTTAAGTCTGTTTGTCATCAATCTTTGTACAATTTCCATTAGCTAATGATAATTCCAAGTTTTTAAATTTCTATGTTGTACTGAGAATTCAAATTAAGTTAAGTAATTATTGAAATAGCTTCTTAGCTGTCTCTATAAGCTTACATAAGCTTACTATAGCTTTTGATAAGTTTATGTTAGTCTAAATCAGTTCTAATCAAGATATCCAAGAAAAGTCAATAAAAGTCAAAGAAGCTCAAGATAAGCAGTTCTGGACGATAAGCTGATCATGGAAGAGCTTATTTGGTTTTCTAGCTTGTTTTTAACAAGCTAGGTGTGTTTCTGATCTAGTTTATGTTTCTATAGGCCTATCAGTTGTAAGCAATTTTCACAATTTTCATTGTTTTCTAAGTTCTCTGTTCTATAGCTTATTTAATTGCTTATTGTCATTTTCTTAGTTTATCTGTTGTACTTGAAGTAAAATTAGCTTAATTTGATAATCAGTTTAAGTTTAATCTCATTTTCCTTGAAATAGCCTAAATCAGTCATATACTCAAAATAAGCTTATAGCTTATTAGGTGCTTTTTCTAAACTGAAGTTTGCTTATTTCATGTTCATCTAGTTAGTTAATCATAAATAAGTCAGAATCATAAGCTATTTTGGTGGCTCCTAGTTATAATCTCAAAATCAGTCCATAAAGTAGTGTTTGGCTTTAAAAGTCAAACGGGTACAATTTGGTTTTCACTGTTCATTTGCATGTTCTCTAAGTTTGATCTTGATTTATTCAGCATATATAAGTTGTTAGTATAAGCACTTTGCCTGTTTTGAAGGATTTCCAAGTTTTTAGTGGACTGTGGAGATCTTGGAATTTGGACTGCTCAAATAAGCTCTTAATAAGCTTGAGCTTATTTGGCCCTTGTTTTTGGTAACTTTAGGCTCTATATAGTGGTTAAAGTGCATGCTCAAGAGTTGGATAGGGTTTAATAGGATTTGAATGGGATTGACCCATTTTGTTCATATCTGCATACTCAGAACCAAGAACACAACCAGCACAATTTTTCTAGATCCATTAAAGTGCTTATCTGTGTTAGTTTAAGCTTAAATTTTGAATTTCTCAATAGCTAGCCAGTTGATCTTTGCTTATTTCCATTTCCAGCCCATAGCTTAGCTTAATTGAGCTTAAAAATAAGCTCAAAAGTTCCCTATTCTCACAAGCATACACTGATTGCTCAGTGTATACTTGCTTTGAATAGCCACTTTCTCAGCTTATTCTTAAGCAACAAATAAGCAACTCTTGGTCTGCTTTTTGGTTTTGTGTGATCCTCAATAGGTGAATTTTAAGTGGAATAAGTTTTTGTGGTGATTAGTAATCATTTAATTGCTTAAATATAAGCTTGAAATTGCCTAGAAATCCAAAAAGTGCCCTGTGCATCAGTCACTCTTGTGCTTGATTTGTGATTAATCAGTGCTTATTTCTGATTTCTAGTGTTTACTCAGTGTTCATTTTAGCTTAATATTGGTTGCTTAGCTTATTTCCACTTTGCCTTAGCTTATTCAATTGCTTATCAGTTCTTTTTCTCAAAAAGCTTAGCTTATTATCTTAAATAGCCCACTGATTAGCAAACATTAGCTTTTTCTGGGCTTATTTGTGATTTTCACAAAAAAGTGTTAGTTATATAAATTGCTTATCTTCCTGTGCTTGTTGAGTTTCAATAATAAAAATCAAAAAAATTAAATAAAAGCAAAAAGGTCAGGAGTGGGACTCGAACCCTGGTCTCTCAGATAAACACACACACGCTTAACCAGTCGCCCTAGGGTCTTTATCAGTTATAACCTTGCACCCTTTTTTATTTAACCTTGTTTTTCTAAATTAAGCTTATTTTTCCATTTTGCTTAGGGATAATGACACGAAAAGGCCCATACTTGCCACCTTTTGTCATTGTATGTTGCGACTTTTTTTTTTGATTTTGGCACAAACTTTTCTAAATCGTGTCATTGTGGGGTCTGTGTGACTATTTCAGCCATAAAAATGACCATTTTACCCTTCAAATTTTGAAAAAAGTAAGGGTAAAATGGTCACACTGACCCCACAATGACACGATTTAGAAAAGTTTGTGCCAAAATCAAAAAAAAAATGTCGCAACATACAATGACAAAAGGTGGCAAGTATGGGCCTTTTCGTGTCATTATCCCTTTTGCTTATTATCAGCTTATTAGAATAAGCTGATACCTTGTTAATATTTTTCCTAGGTCTGTCATATCATTAAGTAATATTAGAAAAAGTTTCAGAATTTTTAGAATAGTTTTAGTATTTTTAATTAATTTTTCTTTTACATTTAGTTTTTAAATCATAATAAAAAATATAAAACTCAGAAAAATATAAATCTTTTTTCTAAAATTTTCTTTTGTCATTTATAACTTAGGAAAAATAATTTGGTACTTGTAGGATTTATTTTTATAGATTTCACTTTTTAATCCCGTTTTTAGATTTTTCGTTTCGCGTTTTTTATATAATTTGCTTTAATCTTAATTTTATTTTGAGAATTTGTTTCTCATTATTTAATTAGAATTAAAATAAAAATACAAGCAAAATTCCATATTCCAAATATCAATCACTCTAAATCCAAACCTCAAACGATGGTCCATTCACTCCTCGTTGGGACACGACCCGGGTAATCACTTATCTCGTATCACACATATCACAAACGTGAGTTTTTACAAGTTAGCCTTTTTCCTAAAGGGTTGATTTGTCTTTATTCACGCGTATCCGTATGATATTATTTATATATACACTTTAGCACGGATCACCTACGGGCATGAAAATAATTTTCCTACATTCTAAATGATAAAAGAAATTTTTAGGAAAAAGAATTACATTTTCTTGATTTTTATTTTATATTTTATGAATTTAAAACTAAAAGAAACTAATTAAATGATTAAAAATAGTAAATGATTTTGGAAAAATATGAAACTTTGCAGAAAAATCCTAAATTATATAAAGAAGCTATGAAAAATGAAAGTGGAACTTATCTAAACCCTAATAAGCAGTTTGCATAAAAAGCAGTTTTGAAAAAGCACTTGAAATAAGCTAATCAGCAACAAAAATTATCAAATGATCAAATTCAGACAAGCACACTATATGAAGCTTAAAGCAACTCAATAAGAACAGAGAATCACACAGAATAAGCCAATAAGCAGTTGATCAGCTGCTAATTAAGGGCAGAGATGAACTGAGCAAACTGCCTATTTTAAGCAAATCTATAAGCTAGGAAAAAGCTAATTAAGGCAAACCAAAAGCAGATTCTTAAAGTTGATACTACAGACTACATCTAAACCAAAAATGCCCAATTTCTAAAATCAATTGCTCATTCAAATCTAGCCTAGAACAGATGATCACAGACACAAAAGCTGATGCAGGTCTGAGAACAGCTCTAGTGGGGCTTATAGCAGTCTAATTATAAGCTAATGTATAAGCTACTAATGAAAACCAAGCTCAGAAACCCCAAGCTACTACCACTAACTAACAGCAAACCAAATTTCAATTAATGAGAACAAGGGAATAAGCAGTTTTGGAGCAAGCAAAAAGCTGAGAACAGCAGCTTATGTGCAGGTCTGCACAGTTTAAACTGATGCAGCAGGAATGGGTTTTGGCTCGTAACTTTTGCAATCCTAGATAAAATAGTGCCAAACTTTGGATTTCCACTTGAACTAATGAAATAAACTCAAAAATCACCAAAGTGCTTGTCTAAATAAGCTCAGCTTATATTGAGCTTATTAGATCAGTTATGACCTAAAAAATACTCCTATAAGCCAATAACCTCCAAATGAGTTAAAACCACTTAAGTCCTATCAGAAACAGCTTAACTAGCCTACAATAAGCTCAATCAAAGTTAACCTATGTGTCAATGAATAGTAACAAGGTCTTACCACTCAGCACTAACCTAAACCAAACACCCCTAATTGAACTGATTTTGCAATTTTTATACTAGAAACTATCAAATAAACCAATGAATCCTCTAAACTACTTATTATCTAACTTATAAATCATTTAATCAGCAATTATCAAATCTTAAATAAGCACTAATAAAGCAGTTAAGCAGTTGACTGATTGTTGACTTTTTTTTTACTTTTTGAGCAAAACTGAGAATAAGCAAATAAAGTGCATTAATCTAACTCCAAATAACATCACTGAGATCAAATAATCACCAGAGAAAAGTAAATAAGCACATGAATAAGCAGTTGACTTACATTGACTTTTTAAGGAAAACTTGAAATAGAGTACAAAGACTGAGAACTGATTACAGAACTTGAAACTAAAGAGAAATAAGCTACATTGAACATGAAATAAGCTATAACTACAACTACACTATCCTACTCCTAATGCCTAATAACTAACAGCCCTGGTGTGTGAGTGAGGGAGGCTATTTATAGCCTTTCTCAGAAGCTTCCAGGGGTTTCATCCGAATCAATCCAACCCCTTAAATCCTCCTTGGTCTCCAATCCATAAATCACAGCCGTTAGATCATTTTGATGACATGTTTCGTCCAATAACAAGCTTCCACGTGTCATTCCTTGGTGTCAGGTGTTTCTAGAAGCTCCAATCATTTTGTAATTATATGGGAATTGGGGTAATTTGGGGTACGGTTAATTTAGGGTTTATGGTGAATAGTAACAATTGGGGCAAAGAAAAAGGCGCGTATGTTTTTTTATTTTATTTATTTTTGATTGACTGATATAATGGGTATTGACCGGGTTATATGGGGTATTTGGGTTGGGTTTGGCTTAGTATAAGATCCGGATGGGGTAATAGGGTTATGGGAGTGGGCTGGTGGAAAAATGGGCTTGGGATGGTTAGTTTATTTTAATGGGTTGGGTTTTTAAAGGGTTGTGGTTAGGATTTATTGTGAAATAGATTAAAACAATGAAGGACCTTTTGTGCCAATTGAGTAAAGATGTCTCTGGGACTGTTTTTGCAATTGTGGTACGACCCAAGGGCTATTTCTGAAATATTAAGCTCGAGACTTGATCATTTGCTTCCTCTTTTGACTTTAAATTCTCTTCCGTTTCTCGTGCTCGGGTTTTTCCGGGTTTTTCTTGATTTTTGTCCACATTTCATGATATCCGTACCTTCATATAAACAAACACAAAAACACAAATATCTTTGGCATTTTGGTTATTTTTTGGTCGTTTTGGGTCTTAATTTGGTCAAATAAAGGTATGTGAATAAGCACATACCAAAATCCCCCCAGACTAAGATATTGTTGTGTCCTCACGCAATGTTATAAAAACACGTTTTTAAATCCAAAAATTTCTAACCGCTTTTTACTAACTTTGAGGAGTATCAAAATTTTCAAAAGAGATTAAGAAATCTTAAGTTCTAAAAACTCCCCGATTTTCCTTTTTATTCTATCTTTATTTTATTTTTATATTTTTCTCATTTTCACGTGACGGTTTTGTCGACAATCATTATCTAATAATAACTTTTGGGGTCATCGAATAGGAAACACGACTCGTAAAGAAGTGACCATACGGATAAAATTCGTCGTTCCTGATTTTTCACAAGCCCCCATACTTAGCTTAAAAACGAAATCATTGTTATTTACAAGTTAGATGCTAACACTACCCATGGAAGTTACTTGTGTAATTACCTCTTGCTCCCATTTTCCTAATTTGCCTCTATTTATTTTATTTTTTGTGATAAATGAATTGCTTCATATTTTCTCGTTTCGATAATTTTTAATCTGATAAAGATACTAAATTAAGACGCTAAGTAGTTCTCAATCTTCTCTCGAGAACCGTTGCTTTGAAAATGAGATCCACATCAAGGTTTTTATTTATATTTTTGACTTTTTCTATTTTTCATTCATCACCATTTTTTTTAATCACTAACTTTTCACTTGCGTACCCTAAACGACGGAGCTTCACGGTTAAGTTCCAAGACCTTACAACTTCCGGCATAAAGGATCCAAGGGCCGTTACAACGGAGTATTCCAAGACTCTAGACATTCCTGAAATGAGGATCCAAGGTGGTTAGACCAAGACCTCACACATTCCTGAACTAGAGGTCCAAGGGCCGGTGCAAGAGGGTAGCCAAGACCTAAACGCCTTCCGGAAATAAGGATCCAAGGCCCGATCTCGAATCCGTAGCTTCGAGCACTTAACTTATTATTATTAAACGTATTTATTAAGTAACCTTGATGTGTACCCAATTTTCAAAACAAGGATTCTTTTAAGAAGACTAAGAACTAATCATCGGCAAAACCTAACATCTTTAATTATTCTTACAGTTATATATGGTGAAACAATTTTGTGGGAGCAAAAGGCCATAAGTAACTTCGATGAGCTCTAAAGAGAACCAACTACTCCACGTTTAGCATCTAACTTCTAAATAAACTCTATCATTTCTCGTTCTTCGCAAATTTTAAATCTTAAATAATAAGATCCGTGAATGCTTAGCCTTATAATCAAGCCATGCATATATAAAGTCGATACGGGAACTTGCAAACTCTTAAAAAGAATTCGCATTTTATAGCTCCTTGTGTAAAAGACTAGCAAAAGCTTTACGATTATAAAGGTTAAGGGAACAAGCTAGAGCTCAACACGCCCGGTCAAGTTAGAATTTTATTCCTACTCTCACCAGCGGAAAGTCAACAAAATATCAAAATTTATTCTATTTTTGCACAAAAATTTTAAAATTTTCTCATTTTTTTTTTTTGATTTTTTCAATTTTGGAGGAAAAACGGGGTTGCGAGAGAAAACGGCAAAAAATGCAAGGCAAAAATCAAATCGAAAGATCACCCCCCAGACTAAAACGAGACATTGTCCTCAATGTCTTAAAGGTAAGGGTTCTCCTACATAAATCTAAGGCCGTTTATGAATTATGCCAAAGATAAATGTTAAACTATAAGATTAAGGATATCGGATGAGCAACGAATGATGAAACTCAAGTGGAGAGAAGCGAACCACGAGCACGAGAGTCTTCATTATTCGGGCAAATCCTGGACATACACAAACAACCACGAAACACAAGAAATGGAAGAGGTAGCCCTCCTCACGACACTTATTAGAAAATAGAAAAGAAGAGAGAAGGATAAGCATGTGGTGCCTCCCACGAAGCGCTTGTTTTTGTTCGAGTCGTATAGCTTAGACTCGCCGCGAATTTAGTTGTCCTTGGGGGAGCAAGTGGAAAAGATAATCTCCATCGGAATTTCGTTCAAGATGTTTGGATAAACATTGAAGCATACGAAAGTTCCACTCCGAGGAGATACCCACGGCTAAAAAGAATGAGAGATGCCGGGGTCAAAGATGGTGTCTTCACTCCCGAAGGAGTGAATGAGAGGAGAAATCACCGGATAGGTGAGGAAAGGGAGAAAGATCATTATCAGAATGGGAATCCATTCTTCATCAATAAAAACCTCGGGAGGGAGGGTTGGGATGAAATCATCGATAAGCAAACTCTTAGGATAGAGTACATCTCCCCCCGGGTCATGATCTTCCTTAAAATCATAGAAATCATACTCCGGAGGAGTTATGATATGATTCTTATGAAGTATGTCTTTGAGCTTGGGCTCAGGAAGGATATACGGAGGTGGGACATGTGCTGTACTTTGTATGCTATAAGTTTGCACCTCGTCCATTATTGTCTCCGTATCTGACTCATCACTCTCCTTGTTATGAATATCAAAGATTTGATTGTCTGAAATTAGAGTAAATTCAGAATCAAAATCAAACAAAGGATTAGTGATAGTCATACTGAAAGTATGTGAAGTAGAATCTGAAAGATCGAAGGGTTCGTTGGATACCCTTAGGATTGGAACAAGGTCATCAACATCCTTAAGAGGATTGATTTCGATTTCCTTGTCCCCCATTAAAAAGGTATCTGAAGGGTCTTCAATAAGCGGATTGATCTCTGAATTGTCTTCATCTTCCTCATCACTCTCCTCAAAATATGACAAGTCAATGGGAGGATTTTGTCTTCTTCGAATCAACTCCTTAATATGGTTTATTTCAGTTTGAATGTTCATGTTGAATTGATTTTGAGCAATCCTCATTTTATTAAATGATTCAGCTTCATTAATTAACTCGTTTAGAAGAAGGTGTTGAAGGGTTGTGTATGGTGAAGGTTGGTCAAAATCGGATGAGTCATGATTGTTATAAGGAATATGCTCATAGTGCATGTTCTCGGTTTGACAATCAGAACCAAAATGGGGACCTCCACAATACTCACAACATTGATATTGTTGTGGTGAACTTGATGAATAATATGAAGACGTGTCAAATCCGGATGATGTCTGATTGTTATAAGGGTTCTGCTTATAGACAAGCATGTCTCCCGTTCGACAATCAAATTCCGGATGAGGACAACCTCCACAAAATTCACACAAGTATGTCTCCATCTGATGTTGTGGGGGCTGGTTGAAAAAGTCGGGTGTTTCATTGTAGAAATAGGGATTTTGGTCATAGACAAACCCGTTTCCCGAATCCATAATGTTACAACCGGGGCAGTTTCCACCATTTGGAGGACCCCCACACCATTCACAAGAATACGGGTAAGATGAAGACATATAGAAGAAGAATTAAACGGATAGAGGGATAGAGATAAAGAATTATACGGATAAGAGGATTAAGAAGAATATTTTTGGATTTTTAAATTTAGAAACATTGAAAATCACAAAAGAAGAAGGAAAAATAATCTGGAGAAGAAAAATCTTTTTGGGATTTTATGATAAGAAAATATTTACAAATGAAAACGATAACTCCACGAGGAAGGGTCTTCAAAACACGAATCAAAACACGGAATCACGCACTCACTTCAACCTTCCCCGGCAGCGGCGCCAAAAATTGGTATTAACAATTTATATTCAAGGAGAATTGCAAAGGAAATATGCAAGACCCGGAGTTCGTTGTCCCGATGAAGATTGAATGGAATTAGTGATTTCGGGATCGTGAATCGTGCAGTGAATGGTTAATAAAAGTGAGTGATAATGATTTTTAAACTAAAATGATGAAACATAAACTAAAAACAGTAAATAAGGCAAGGGAAAATTCTATTCTAAGGCAAACGTAAGGGAAATCCTAAAAACACGCGAATAAATCAAAAACTACGTACGAGCGCAAAATAAAAAGTGAATTTGAAGCACTACTAATCCTACGGGCATGAAAATAATTTTCCTACATTATAAATGATAAAATAAATTTTTAGGAAAAAGAATTATATTTTTTTGATTTTTATTTTATTTTTTATGAATTTAAAACTAAAAGAAACTAATTAAATGATTAAAAATAGTAAATGATTTTGGAAAAATATGAAACTTTGCAGAAAAATCCTAAATTATATAAAGAAGCTATGAAAAATGAAAGTGGAACTTATCTAAACACTAATAAGCAGTTTGCATAAAAAGCAGTTTTGAAAAAGCACTTGAAATAAGCTAATCAGCAACAAAAATTATCAAATGATCAAATTCAGACAAGCACACTATATGAAGCTTAAAACAACTCAATAAGAACAGAGAATCACACAGAATAAGCCAATAAGCAGTTGATCAGCTGCTAATTAAGGGCAGAGATGAACTGAGCAAACTGCCTATTTTAAGCAAATCTATAAGCTAGGAAAAAGCTAATTAAGGCAAACCAAAAGCAGATTCTTAAAGTTGATACTACAGACTACATCTAAACCAAAAATGCCCAATTTCTAAAATCAATTGCTCATTCAAATCTAGCCTAGAACAGATGATCACAGACACAAAAGCTGATGCAGGTCTGAGAACAGCTCTAGTGGGGCTTATAGCAGTCTAATTATAAGCTAATGTATAAGCTACTAATGAAAACCAAGCTCAGAAACCTCAAGCTACTACCACTAACTAACAACAAACCAAATTTCAATTAATGAGAACAAGGGAATAAGTAGTTTTGGAGCAAGCAAAAAGCTGAGAACAGCAGCTTATGTGCAGGTCTGCACAGTTTAAACTGATGCAGCAGGAATGGGTTTTGGCCCTTAACTTTTGCAATCCTAGATAAAATAGTGCCAAACTTTAGATTTCCACTTGAACTAATGAAATAAACTCAAAAATCACCAAAGTGCTTGTCTAAATAAGCTCAGCTTATACTGAGCTTATTAGATCAGTTATGACCTAAAAAATACTCCTATAAGCCAATAACCTCCAAATGAGTTAAAACCACTTAAGTCCTATCAGAAATAGCTTAACTAGCCTACAATAAGCTCAATCAAAGTTAACCTATGTGTCAATGAATAGTAACAAGGTCTTACCACTCAGCACTAACCTAAACCAAACACCCCTAATTGAACTGATTTTGCAATTTTTATACTAGAAACTATCAAATAAACCAATGAATCCTCTAAACTACTTATTATCTAACTTATAAATCATTTAATCAGCAATTATCAAATCTTAAATAAGCACTAATAAAGCAGTTAAGCAGTTGACTGATTGTTGACTTTTTTTTACTTTTTGAGCAAAACTGAGAATAAGCAAATAAAGTGCATTAATCTAACTCCAAATAACATCACTGAGATCAAATAATCACCAGAGAAAAGTAAATAAGCACATGAATAAGCAGTTGACTTACATTGACTTTTTAAGGAAAACTTGAAATAGAGTACAAAGACTGAGAACTGATTACAGAACTTGAAACTAAAGAGAAATAAGCTACATTGAACATGAAATAAGCTATAACTACAACTACACTACCCTACTCCTAATGCCTAATAACTAACAGCCTTGGTGTGTGAGTGAGGGAGGCTATTTATAGCCTTTCTCAGAAGCTTCCAGGGGTTTCATCCGAATCAATCCAACCCCTTAAATCCTCCTTGGTCTCCAATCCATAAATCACAGTCGTTAGATCATTTTGATGACATGTTTCGTCCAATAACAAGCTTCCACGTGTCATTCCTTGGTGTCAGGTGTTTCTAGAAGCTCCAATCATTGGGTAATTATATGGGAATTGGGGTAATTTGGGGTACGGTTAATTTAGGGTTTATGGTGAATAGTAACAATTGGGGCAAAGAAAAAGGCGCGTATGTTTTTTTATTTTATTTATTTTTGATTGACTGATATAATGGGTATTGATCGGGTTATATGGGGTATTTGGGTTGGGTTTGGTTTAGTATAAGATCCGGATGGGGTAATAGGGTTATGGGAGTGGGCTGGTGGAAAAATGGGCTTGGGATGGTTAGTTTATTTAAATGGGTTGGGTTTTAAAGGGTTGTGGTTAGGATTTATTGTGAAATAGATTAAAACAATGAATGACCTTTTGTGCCAATTGAGGAAAGATGTCTCAGGGACTGTTTTTGCAATTGTGGTACGACCCAAGGGCTATTTCTGAAATATTAAGCTCGAGACTTGATCATTTGCTTCCTCTTTTGACTTTAAATTCTCTTCCGTTTCTCGTGCTCGGGTTTTTCCAGGTTTTTCTTGATTTTTGTCCACATTTCATGATATCCGTACCTGCATATAAACAAACACAAATATCTTTGGCCTTTTGGTTAGTTTTTGGTCATTTTGGGTCTTAATTTGGTCAAATAAAGGTATGTGAATAAGCACATACCACGTAACAAGTCTCCGTTCAAGTATTTGAGCGTTAGTAAGTTACGTGGAGGTTGTTTTTATGAGTTATATTTTCAGAGAGTGTGAAATTCTATTTTTGGAAACTTTGTTTTGGAAATGATATTTTTCCGGGTTGTCGTAAAAACGAAAGTTTATCGTATAAGGTGTTAAGTTCGGTATAGGTTTTTATAAAATATCAAGAGTACAAGGTTTTAAGTGTAATAATTAAATTTAATATAATATATATATATATATATATATATATATATATTATATATATATATATATATATATATATATATATATATATATATATATATATATATATATACTAGCAGGGTACCCGCGCGTTGCAGCGGCGGGTACCCTGTGATTAAAATTTAGGCGCTAACAAAATTACAGTGACGAACTGATTAACGGGAGAATAAAAAATGATCTCAGTCCGACCTAGTTCACCCTTTTTTACAGGTTCCGACTGGTCATCTGTTTCGTTTTTGAACGGCTTTTATTGGCTAGCCGAACCGATGCCGACTCCGAATTCCGGTTGAACCCGTTGGTCCTGTCAAGTTTTCAAAATTGTATGTACCATATTTAGTGATTTAGAAATAAATTTGTTAAAAAACTTTCGATTAAACATAACGTTGACTATGAGGATGACCAGGTTAAGACACACAAATTCATGCATATAATGAATTGTTTTTGTTATTCCCATAGGTATTAATGATTTTCTCCATTTACAACTTTATTTGAACATGGAAAGACTGAAAATGGCTATTGATGAATTGCTTATTAAACTTGCCAAAACATTCACGAAACCGAAACTGCAGACAATTTTTCTTATTAACAACTATAACATGACAATTGCAGTTTTAAAGGTATGGTACTTCGTATCTTTTATCTGTCGAGGAAATTAACAATTGTATGCATTGTTATTTATTCCGTTCTCAGGTGCCAGCCCATCAAACCAACTTTGTATAAGATTTTCGGCCCAAATTAAATCAAAATAAGAATCAAGAAACAAACCCGAGTTCCAGCCCATCACATAACTAAATATTATCTAGGATACATATAAATGACTATATACCCTAATTTTTGTCATGGTTAAACAACCCTAATCTCACAAACAACATCACAGGCAGCCACAAAGCCATTCCAAAACACTTGTAGCAGTCAAAACTCCGAACACACAAGATCATAATAATATTTCAGTCACAAATCGAAGCTACCCACAAAAAGATATCATCTTTCTTTCTCTTGATATACACGAACACCAAATCACATAAACCTTTTAAGAAAAATCTCGGGTAGGTTGTTGTTTTTTTTTTTTTTTTTTTTTTTTTTTTTTTTCATATCGAAACAAAGAAAGAGTATAACATATTTGTTATATTTCTGTCTTTATTAGTTTCGTATACTAAAAAAAAGTTGAGCTTTAATAGATCGATGATGCGTTATTTTGTTCATGTTTAAGAAAAATCTATACATAATTGTATAAATGATGAACACAATCTGAGATCTTTGTTTTAGATAGTTGTGGTTTGATGTTGTTTGTTTTGGTTAATAGTATAATTAGATTGTACATTGTGGTTAAATAATTGTATATTTTGGTGAAGGGGTAAATTAAATTGTGTATTAATTGACCACTTTAATAGCATTAATATGGTGTTTGTTGTACAATATGCTTTATTTCTTGTAAGTCTGAAAATTGGGTGTATTAAAGTGTTGTAAATCATGCTTTATTTCTTGTAAGTCTGAATTTTAAGACTAAGGGGAGAGAGATTCATTTGTGCATTATATGTAGTATAGATATATATATATATAGTGTAGGGTTATTTTCAGAACCAAAAAAAGGTACAGAACTGCGAGAACCGATCTGCACCGTTAGATATTTGATCAATGGATATAAATACAAGTGGCATGATGGTAATTAACTGAAATAATATGTGATTTATTGTAAAAGAAAGAGGGGCATTTTGGGTATATCAAAATTATACATTTAAAACCGTATTATACGTGATCTTTGGAGAGATGGTTATTTATATCTCTCTCTTCCTCAACCAAAAACCTAACCTCACTCCTCTCCCTCTCTTTGCCGCCGCCGGCCACACCCCACAGCACCACCACCGCCACTCCTACAACCACACCACCACCACCAACGTAACCCTCTCACTCTCCTCTCTCTTCTACTATAGCACACGCGCCATCAAACATCACCACCTCTCCGTTATTTTTACTCCGCCGCCACCAAAAACCTACCCACCATCATTTTTATGATCTAAATCTATAGATCGATTGAAGATACGGTAAGGAAACGCGTTTTACGCGTGGGTTGACTCACCACAGAGTCAACTCGTGGTTTCTTGATTTTTCGGGTTTAAAAACAAACGGGTTTAAGGTTTTTGATTAATAAAAATGATGAAAAACGTTTTGGTATCCATGGTGTGTCGTGTTTTTGTGTGTCGACGTGAAACCGATGGTCTAGATGCTGATGTGGGGGACAACAATGCAAGTGATGCTAGTGATGGTAAAGTGATTTATCAAGCTTCTGTTCTAGTGTCAATTTTAATGATATTATTTTTTTTAAGTAATGTTTGTTTATTATGAGTTGAGATTTTTATGGTTCTATTGTTTCCTGCTAGTTATTAGAAGTTCGATGGTTTTTAGTGTGGTTAATTTAGTTTATGATTTGGGATTTTAATGTTGATTATTGGGTTTTAATTAATGATTACTCAGCATCATATATATATTTGATTTGTATGTTTTGATTGGTAAATTTTACAATAATTTAATCGCATTTCTATCTAAATATTTAATTATTGGTTATCTTATTTGTGAATATGGGTGTCGATGGTCAAACATTGGATCTGATTGTTGAGTAACAAGCTTATTTTATTCGGTTTGTGGGGTATGTGATTCTTTAATAATGGTTTGAAGTGCAAATATTATCTCATACTCAATTAAAGTTATGGGTGGATTAAACTTTAAATTGGGTTTGAAGTGCAAATATTATCTCATGCAATATGTTAATTAACAACATATGTATTGGAGCAAGATTAATAGACGAAGTTATGTGATGGACCAAATAATTTTAATGTAGTTGTAATATTCAAAGTCAAATAGTTGTCATATATGTCTTAATTATAACTGTATAATACCGTTTGGTTTTTCTAATTGAATCTTAATGAGTGCACATTCTTTGCTGTTACTTATTTGGTAGTGCATATGTGTTGGTGAGGGTGTTGGTGAGAATGCATATGTGTTTTTACTGTTTCTGTTGAATTTGATGCTTTTAGTGCACATGTGTTTTTATAGTTTCGGACTTTAAATGTATTGAAAGTGCATATATGTTTTTAGTTTTGTGTCTAGTTCAAATTTAAGGGTGCACTTGTATTTTATTTTTGCATATTTGTTATTTTTTTTTAAATAATGCACATGTGTTTACGTCATGAACAAGAGAATTTGAAACAAATGCACATGTGTTTACGTAATAAAAACGATGAATTTACAAAGAATGCACATGTGTTTATGTCATGAACATGCGTGTTTGAAATGAATGCATATATGTTTGTAGTTATGATATAAAGATTTTTTGTGTTTAGTTCTATTTTAAGTGTACACTTGTGTTTTGTGGTTACAGGTACGAGTATGATGAGCAATATGAAGAGTGCACATGTGTTTTGTACATACTATCTAGCGATAAGATAGTTAAGCTAAAGATTTAAAGATTAAAGACACAAGTGCAGCCGCAGATACAAGTGCACATATACATACAAAGAAATACAAAGTGTCCAACGAGGGAAAATACATGTGCATATATGACAACATTTTTGCTTTTAGAAATTTGTATTTGAAGTGTATTATCACATGATTTTAAATTTTGTATATAATGTTTTTGTTTTAAATTGTAAACAATACATGTAAAATACTTTTTGTTTGCCATTCTATGCACTACAAACACACGCAAATTTACATTATCTAAAAAAACACATATGCACCTTACCAAATACACGTAAATTGAACACTACAAATATACGTAAACATACATTATATTAAAAAAACACATGTGCACCTCACTTTTGAAATCATACATACTGAAAATAAAAATTATTTCAAAAAAAAAAAAAAAAAAAAAAAAAAAAAATCCTAAAATTTAGGAACTAAAAACGTTTTTTATTAAAAAAAAACAAAAAGAAATTAAAAAATGTAATTTTACTATTATGCCCTTTTGAATTAAATAATAAAAATAAATATTCAAAAAATCTGATTGGTTGATGCTGGTTCTCGCAGTTCTGTACCTTTATTTGGTTCTGAAAATAACCCTTCCCTATATATATATATATATATATATAGGGGGACTTTCTTGCGAGAACCATCTTATCTACGAGAACTGAGAGAACCACCAAAAACATACATGCACGCCTTTTAAAATAAAATAAAAATACATGCAAATCATCAATAATCGTAAGTATCCACCTATGTTCTTCAATATCATCATGAACTCATCCTCTTTTTTCACAAAAACCTTACACACGGCCGCAATATTGTCGTTGCACGTTTTATAAGAACATACATGCACACCTTCAAAGAAAAATATTGTATTTCCAATTTCTTATCAAATTCTTTAGAACAACTATGTTTTTTAAAAAACATATATGTTGTTTTTAGAACATATGTGCAAAAATACAATTATTGAAGGCGTGCATGTATGTTTTTGGTGGTTCTCTCAGTTCTCGCAGATAAAATAGTTCTCGCAAGAAAGTCTCACAATATATATATATATATATATATTATATATATATATATATATATATAATAAGGGGCGGCCGAATATAGGGATTAGGGAAAAAAAAGGAAACCAAATTTGATCCCAAATACACTTACCAAATATTAAGGAGGTCTAGAATAATCCATGGGTCTTTATAAATACAAAATCAAAACTCCCTCACCCCTATTTGTTGAGGATCGGCCGAACCAAGGAGAGGACAAGGAGAGAAATTTTTTAGGGTTTTTATTTTTGAAGATAAAAGTCAAGAATCAAGGTATAATTTTTAATACTTATGCTTAATTAATTTTTGTAATTCATGTAACAATAATATGATGGATTAGGGATTATGTTTAATTCTGTAAATTATTAATATAAAACATGTTGGGATCATTAATTAGTAATGTTATGATGGTTGGTGAAGAGATTAGGGTTTAAAACTTGTTAATTAATGAGTTATGATTCTGACAGAATATTAAGGCTGTAAAGATTCGATGATATTTAATAGATGGAGATGAGTTAGATCACAAATTTTATGTCTAAATTATAGTTCAGAGAAAGAGATTTCCAAAAAGTCCGGCCACGAGTGATTTCGAGGTCGGGAAGTCAGTCTAATGATTTTTTCAAGTAAAGGTGTCAAAACAGTTAAACCGGGACAGATTTAGGTTAAAAGTTTTGAGGTCAAAAGTGGTTTTAAAGGTGTAATTTGGGTTAGCCCTTCTGGAGAAATTGAGTTCAATATTCCCTTTGACTTCCACGCGAAAATTAGCCGATAATAAGTTGTGCAAGTATGGTTGTTGGGTCAAAACATTTTGGTGTGCGTGCAGATCCGAATCTGGATAGTTTTTGTGTTTGATTTTCCAAAGGGTATTTGTGTGTGTTTTTAGTGCATGGCCTTCTGGGAGAAGCTTGTATGCTCATGAAGGACCATGGTGAATTTTTTGTGTGAGTTTTAGAGCTTATTTTGTTGTGATTTCATGTGGGTAAATGTACCCCAAAAATCTGCGTATTCTGAAAAAGTGTATGCAAGGGATTTAGTGAGTGTAAGTGTTTGGTAGTGGTTAGTATGGAGTCTAGGTGATCCATGGTGGTTTACATGAACCTTAGACATCCATCGTATGTGTGTGTTACATGGACTATAGCTTTTAGCTTGGTCGCGTGTAATGTGATCTTATTTGTGTTATATAGATTGTGGTTGATATTTGGAAACTGCAAGGTTTGAGGTAAGTTCATAGTCCCATTTTTACTTTGTTTTAAACTTGGGATGGGAATGATGCTTGTGTAAATTATGATTTTTAAGTTACTGTGATTATGTGTCTAATAAATGCATGGACGTGTAAGTGGTTATCATGTTTGTGCTACATGTTATGATATTGTGATGTAATGTGATTCTTGGATCGGTGGGCACGTTCCGTCCCAATTTATGCGTGATGTGGTATTTGGATCGGTGGACGCGTTCCGTCCCAAATTATTGGTGGATATTGAAATTGGATCGGTGGGCACGTTCTGTCCCATTAGTTGGTTTTGGTGATTGCATGTTAGCTTATATGGTAACTATACTTGTTGTCCTGCTATGTTTTATAATCACAGCGAACTGGTTGCTTTGAGTGATATTGTGTGTCTTAAACCTATGAATCTCACCAACATTACGTTGACGTTTTTAAGCATCATTTTCAGGTGAGCATTCTAAGGCTAAAGTAGAAGGAAGCGACTAGACGAGACTTAGTTGCATTTGAGAGTGAATTATCTTTATGTTTATTTTGAATAAGTCGGATTTTGACTATGATACTTTATTGTCATTTGAATAGTACCTTATGTTTTTATGAAGATTCCTTTGGAGATTTGTTTTGGTTGTTTTTCTTTTGGGGTATCGTTATGACACTTTGTGTCTGTACTTTGCTCTATTTATTTGCATGTAGTAATTCTCTATTTAGACACCATGTGTTGTGATGATATCCATGATGTTGCACTCGCGTTTCCGCCTTGGCGAGGTGTGACAAATATAAACTTTATCAAAAATAAAAGAAAAGAAGAAGATGAAACCGATTCAAGAACGTGAGGCACGTGTTTGACACGCTTCCCTTAAAACAGATTTCCCGCCAATTCGCCGTTTGTTTCCCAGGGTACAACGATCAGAACAATATATTGTATTTCCGGATATGACTTACATGCCTGAAATTCTCACGGATGTCAAGTGTGTTCATGTGAAAGTGTGTGTTTCACCTTGGTGTTTTTCCTTATCACATTTGCTACAACTCACAGGTTGTCTATATACACCAAAAAGAAAACCTAATGTGTAATGACTAGTCATTAACCCATTAAACTCGTTAAATGACATTGAAAGTCACTTTTATGAACATCATTAAGCATGTTAAATGACATTCAAACTGATTGTTATGAAGTCATTAACAACTTCAATATGATGTTACAAGTTTGACTCGTAATGGGTGAGATTGGTTTTATTCCAAACACATCACTTTGAGATTCGATATCTCATTCACATTAAATTTGGTGAAACCTAAATAATTCACCAAAATTTCCAACAATCCCCTACATGAATGGAGATCGATTCGAAAACACAAAAATTCCAATGAAAATCTAAACAGTTGAATCCTGCATAGGATAGGTAGGTGTTACCCTTTGAACCTTCCCTTGTGAAATATACTTAGCCTACTAGCTGCCAGTAGAACGCGATGTCTTTGAACTGATCTGCTATTTATATAGATGACAATATATGTTCATACAAGACTCTCCCTGACATGGTCAAATCCTCATAGTCGTGTTCATTATGGTCATGAACACTAGCCTGGTTCTGTAAGAGCTTTTAGGAAATGCGCCCCCACATTTCCCTTCGAAGCGACCCCACTTCTCTCTCACATAAGTGATTATCCACAAATCATTAAAGGCAATATTCTTAACCTCATATTGTCACTGTTATAGGAATGGACTAGGAAGTTTTCTAACTCCCTTAAATTGGTAAGGATTTTTATTACTCCCCCACAGTGACCTCCCTCGGTTTATACAAGTAGGTTGTCCTATTGAACCCAGATCTTGGGATCTCCAGTCAGCTGGGTTAGGTTTTCCTTCATATAAACTTTTCTAGGGCTTTAGTCCCATTCCTCCACACGACATGCTAACTCACTCTCTGCTTAAACCTTTTATAAGTGGATCCGCATTGTTATCATTTGACTTCACATTGTCAAAAGTAATGACTCGTGTTGAGAGTAGTTGTCGTATTGACATAATATGCCTTGACTCACCCTTATACATTGTGATATAAGCTCTGCCAATTCTTTAATGGCAATCAAAGTGTATACAACTGCCATTCTAGACGATGTTGGTGCGTCATCTTCTATTAACCGTAGACATTTTGTCTTTTATCCAAATTTATCTATCGCGATAAAATTAGAATTCGTCGTGGACCGAGCTATATTTTATGTCTAGAATACATCCAAAATATAGTGGTCATTTCAAGAGTGTATACATAGCCACTCATGATTTGAGCTCAAATGGTCATTAATAACATTAATTATCCATCAAATAGTTGTTATGTTTTGCTCTAAACAAAACCATAATTGTGGTTCTCCCAATAATTCATGAGTATTTCAAATGGGTAACACCTCCATCTCTATTTTGAATAGGTGTTGATTGGTGTCATTTGAACTCTAGCTAGGCCGGAATCCCCCACATTGAACCTATCTCAAGAATTATGTAGAAAGGGTTCTTCCTTTCAACGTCAATCTCATTTAAGAGATACTCTTTTGAGTATATGACACGAGTAACCTTAGTAATTTGTCACTACACAAGTTTCACATTTGTGTATACACTCTTTGAATGTTTGACGTTAATTATTTTCCATATCATAATTAACAAATTCCACGTCTAGCATGCTATAGACCAAGGAATCAAACATATGAACAGAAGATGCATCATTCTGATTTTTCATTGCTTCACCTACTAACATTCTTTCTTAAGACACATTACTTATGAGATTCATTCGCCACCTTAAGCCACAAATGTTTTAGGTGGATCCCATACATCGGTACTTATGTGAATCTACACGTACAACAAGTTACCATTCCATACACTCAAAATATGTAATCCCAATTTTATTATGTGATTATGATCACAAATATCAACAAGTTACCATTCCATACACTCAAAATATGTAAAGTGCAAGAAATGGACAAAAGCTCACTTTGGATGACAATCACACCATTCTAGTCAGTTACATAAACCAACATAGTTTGTTGTCATCTATAAGACTGAGCACTCTAGACATTTCATTATGCCTCGACGGTTATCTGTAACCTTTAGTCACATCTTACACTATGATAAACCGTTAGATTGAGTGGTAAAAAGTCTTAACTATTATTCATTCCTTTTAGAACAACAGATAGTTTGATTATTTGCAACAATGTTCACAACACAATATTTGCAACATCCAAACTTTTCCAATACTTGATACAAAATCAAGCGACTTGTTTATTTTCATAGTGCTAAACCGGTATCATTACACTAAACGACACTAGTACTTTTGCGCTAAACAACACCAAGTGATGAGCAACAAAGCTGCTAGTTTTCTGCACAAAAAGTTAGCAACCAAAAATGCCAAATTTCAGCATAAAAATGTTAGTACCAAACAAACCTTTATAGGTACTTTTTTGCACAAAATTCAACAACCAAACAACCAATTTTCTGCATAAAAACTTTAGAACCAAACAGCCCAATAAAGGTACTTTTCAAACAGCCCTTTATAGGTACTTTTCTGCACAAATTCATCAACTAAATTACCAATTTTCTGCACACAAAAAAAAAAAAAAAAAATAGCAACCAAAAATAACCCTTTTAACGTCACTTGCTTAAAAACAGGTTTTATGCCCAAAAATCAGCAGCCAAACTGTGAATTTTCTACATAAAGATCAGCAACTAAAAGAGGTTTTTTTCTACATACAAATCAGCAACCAAAAGGCTAATTTTCTGCACGAAATTTCAGCTACCAAACACACCTTAAAACATGTTTTATGCCCAAAAATCAGCAACCAAATTGTGAATTTTTCTGCATAAAAATCAGCAAACAAAAGGCCAATTTATGTACGAAAGTTCAGTATCCAAACAATATCTTAAGCCTCATTTTTTGCATAAATAAAAGCATAAAATATCTGCATAAAACAACTGAAAATAGCTGATCCAAACAACACATAAACCAACATAAAGTGGCCGCAACCTTCTCCACAAAATAGCTAAAAACGTTTGCACAAAAACTGTATGGAAAGGGGCTGTTTGGATTAAATCTGCCTAGAGCAAAAACTGTTTGGGAAAAGGCTGTTTGGGCCTGTTTGGACAAAACATATGTGCAAAATTATATCTTATAAAATCAAGTTTTGTATAATTCATCAAAGAATTTTCTGCACATTTTAGTAAACAAACACCTCCGTTTTTCTTTTGCACAGAAAACTCAATAAGGAAAATTATCAACACACTACAAGTATCAACAACATACAAGCATCTGCACAAGTGATAATTAAATCAACAAGCAACCCCAAAAAGAATTCCGCACAATCAAAAGCAAACAAATGACTTTAATAATTCGCAGTGATTCTTTATTTCAGCAAATTAATGATTTACAACCAATATTAACACAACAAGTAATTATGCATAAAATAACACTCACAACTACAAATACTTTTGAAAAAACAAATTCCATGACATAATTTAAAAAACCTTGGCAAAAAGCTAATATGGAATTCTTGACAGTCAAGGAACAAATTGAACAAAATTTATAAGATAAACTTTGTACAGACACGAATATTTCAAAATCTGTTACAAGTATTGTATCTCTACTTTTCATGATTAAAATAAGGCGAATAATCTGTTTTAAGATTGTAGGGAAAACAATCCATAATCAGAAAGTCACAACCATGATACAATACAAATGTAATCTATAAATAAAGATTAGTAACTGGAATATACAAATATAAACTTTATCAAAAATAAAAGAAAGGAAGAAGATGAAACCGATTCAAGAACGTGATCGAGGCACGTGTTTGACACGCTTCCCTTAAAACAGATTCACCGCCAATTCGCCGTCTGTTTCCCAGGATACAACGATCAGAACAGTATGTTGTACCGCCGGATATGACTTACATGCCTGAAATTCTCACGGAGGTCAAGTGTGTTCATGTGAAAGTGTGTGTTTCACCTTGGTGTTTTTCCTTATCATATTTGCTACAACTCACAGGTTGTATATATACACCCAAAAGAAAACCTAATGTGTAATGACTAGTCATTAACCCATTAAACTCGTTAAATGACATTGAAAGTCACTTTTATGAACATCATTAAGCATGTTAAATGACATTCAAACTGATTGTTATGAAGTCATTAACAACTTCAATATGATGTTACAAGTTTGACTCGTAATGGGTGAGATTGGTTTCATTCCAAACACATCACTTTGAGATTCGATATCTCATTCACATTAAATTTGGTGAAACCTAAATAATTCACCAAAATTTCCAACATCTTTTGTGTTGACGTGTTGGAGTTGGAGTTGCAACCATAATCGAAGCTAAAATTAAACATAAATCTATAGAATACCAACGTTATTCATTGGAAAGAAATTATAGAGTATAGGTGTTTGATTATGTTCCATATTCATATTGAGTGTGAGTGTTGTTTTTTTTTTGGACGGTAACTTTCATTTTTTGGATTAGAGTCGCACCCGCCACCTTGGCAGACCCTCATCCACCACATACCCAGACTATGTTGTCTGAACCGGGTCCACGCTGGCGTAGTGTGGACTTTTAACGGCGTTCGCCCGGAAACCGTACCGCCTCCACACGAGTTTTTACTCACTGGAGTAACGGCCGGATGAAAACCGGGGCCGGATCGGATTCGAACCTGCGCAACATTGGCTTAAAGGCTTTCCTCTTCATTGCCTAATACCAACAGAGCTTTGTGGCCCTCATGTGTGGACTTCTCGGTAGGTCACCCATACCGGTACTACTCTTACACGGGCTCGCTTAACTGACTAAGCGTTAACCACTAGACCACAAAGCCTGATGATGTTCCATATTCATATCGAGTGCGAGTGGTGTTGTTAGTTACTTCTTGTTCTTATAAATGAAGAAGATGGAAAATAATGAAATAAGATAAATAACTAACATCAAATTATTATCATAGTCCTAGTAGTCAGTCAAAGAACTTTGTCGTACATCCTATCCTATGTCTCCATTTTGTTGTAGGATATTCTTAGCCTCCTAGGCTGGCTGTAACGGTGACCAACGGGACCGAGTTCTCCACTATCATATCAGCGCCAACTCAACTTTCTTTCTCTACAACAACTTCATTAATTAATAACTTAGCATAATAAGATAACCGCGATTACCACCGAAAATAAATCAATGAAATAAAATACCCACACACACAAACATACTCACAAGACTCAGTCTTATTTTAGACCGACTTTTCCCTTTTTTGGTATAAGACATGTTCATTTGAGGGGCCGTAGTGGGGAAGAACCCGTCTCCTGGCGAGTAGATGACAACCCATTACGGATGGTCTTAGGGGTGATTTCTATTTTTCATTTTTCTATTTTTTTTTATGAAAGAAATTTTCATTTGACAATTATAAATTTTTCCTTGCTTTGACCGATTGACTAAGATTTTAGAAATTAGTCTTTAAAATTTAAATAAACACAATTCACAGTTTAAGTGATCCATGGGCCTCAAATAGCCCAAATCGAGAATAGCTAATAAACCCTAAAACACAAATATATGAAACATCAGTCGGCACACACACTAAAAACACACACAAAACCCCCGGCGGCCGTAGCAGCAGAAGAAGACCAAAAATGGAGACCGCTCGAACAGTGAAAGACGTGTCACCTCATGAGTTCGTCAAGGCTTACGCCGCTCATCTCAAGCGCTCCGGCAAGGTTTATTTCCAAAACCATTTTTTCACATATACATCCGATATTATATAAATATAAATGTGTTGTTTGTGTGCGATGTTTTATTTATTAGAATTTCTATACATTTGATGAATGATCTGATACTGCTTTTTTTTATTTTTTATTTTATTTTAGGGGGTGTTTGTTTAATCTTATTTGTCAACTATTTCACTTTTTAACAGTTACGCAGACAATGATTAATATTGGCTCTAGCTAAATGTTGATTATTGTGTGCGTAACTGTTTAAATGTGAAAAATATAAATGTTTTGAGCTATTTGTGTGATTTGGTACAAGTAGTCTAGTGATGTGGTTTGTGTTTGGATTATCTTTGGGGGTCTTTGTGTAAGCTTATTTACTGGGATTCAAGGTTATGTAAAATTGGAAACGGACATAAGCCCGTACTTTCTTATTTACGAGCTTAAGAAGTTTCTTATGAGTTAGCTATTAAGGCCGGTGCGTTATGGGCTTGTTGGAACTTGGAGAAGCCAATAGACTTGTTTTGTAGGGCTTATGAGGTTATCAAGTGTAGCTTATGGACTTACATAGTTTGTAAGCTCAAGTTCTTAAGCTTATCAGCCATTATAAAATGAGCTTGTCAGTTTTCCAATTTTAAATATGGCCATAAGCATAGATAATGCTATTCGTAAAGCACCGTTCAGTTGTAACTACTTTGAGTATGCATATATATTATTGGGTCTTTAATCTTAGAAGATTGATATTTTCTAAGACACGGAATTGCTTTGAATCTGAAACATAGTTGTCAATAGCGAATAGCGATAAATAGCGACGAGCCACCTATATGCTACGTAGCGAATAGCGATAAATAGCGACCGCTATTTGTGTTTAGCGATAAATCAACAGATAGCACTCATACGAGTCTTGCTTAAACCCTAATTATCTAAATCGCTTCATTTGTGTTTCTTGGTTCGATTCAAGAGTTAAATCATGTAATTAGACACATATAAACCATATCCCAACAACTTAATTACACTACAACACACTTATAAGATTTTCCCCAATTCGACGTATGAACCCTAAATTCAATCATGCATCAATCGTGTTTCTGGTTTCAATTAAACATACACAACATGTTAAGGGACTAATTCCGACTAAATCCCACCAATCAATTGCATCTATAAACCGGAGTTGACCGGCGTTGACCTTCGCTATTTTGTCGCTAAATGCAAATAGCGGCAGTTGACCGCGACGCTACGTAGCGCGCTATAGCGACCGCTATTGTCGCTATTGACAACTATGACACGGAATTGCTTTGTAGATTTGATGATGAGCTATGATGGTTTGTTTGGTTGATATGGAATCAGAAATCAGCTAGTGCGGCTAATGGGTCTAAATGCACTTACATTTAGTTTGTATACTGAGCTACATTTTACTTTAATGATTGCCTGGATAGAGTTGTAAAAAACTTCAAATGAATTGTTACAAGATGGTGAACATTTGCACTGGTAAATTAGAACCTAGGTGTATGATTTGTGTTTAACGATCAACGATAAATAGCCTTGTTGTGTACTGTATTACTGTTACGTCTTTGTAGATATAGGCAGCTGTGCTCACGCATTATCTTGCTTTAATGTTGACAGATGGAGCTTCCACAGTGGACCGATATCGTGAAGACCGCCACATTCAAGGAGCTAGCACCTTATGACCCTGACTGGTACTACATCAGAGCTGGTAAGCCTTGTGTTTATCTTTGAGTTCCGTCATTTCCTTATTGAAAACTATTTTCAATGCTGATCTAAAATGTTCTGAAATGTTAGCATCCATGGCAAGGAAGATCTACTTGAGGGGAGGACTTGGTGTTGGTGCTTTCCAGAGAATCTATGGTGGAAGCAAGAGGAATGGCAGTGCCCCACCTCATTTCTGCAAGGCTAGTGGTGGTATTGCCCGCCACATTTTGCAACAGTTGCAGAGCATGAACATTGTTGACTTTGACTCCAAGGGGTAAGTAATTTAAATAGTTGCTTCGTTTTACCTTTTGCCGTTATCTGAAACTGGAAAAAGATCCTGCAAGATGCATTTTAAGTTCGGTGTGTAAATGCTTGATAAAGTAATTTTGGCGAAAATGTATGATTAATTTTTGATATATTGCAACAGTGGAAGGAAGATCACATCCAATGGGCGAAGAGATCTTGATCAAGTTGCAGGAAGAGTAGCGGTTGTTACCCCTTGAGCGAGGCATCAAGATTTCAGCTTCTAATGGACACATTAAAACAGAAGGTTACAGTTTTATCTTGCAATGTCAACCAGACTTAATTTTATCCAGTGTAATTTTTGTCGGTTAGTTTAAACGTTTGTTACCAACTTATGACATTGCTCTTTGTCCCAGAATTTAATTTTTATGTTTTGAGATTATGATTTTGTTTTATGGGTAGACAGGTAGTGCTGAGCTCATGTGTTGCCAATTTATGATTATTTTTCTTTATGGTCTGCATGGTTTTGCTGATGGATCTGTTTTTGATCTATCAGACACAGTTTATACTTTACTGGCGCACAAAAGCACTACCATTTGATGGTTCAAAGTTCAAACAAGTCTTAAATGGAAATTATGGTATGTCGTTTTTATGGTTTATCACTTTAATAAGCCTTGTGAGCCTGTAGTAAAGATTTGTTGTATGTTTGTATTGCACAACCCAGTGTATCAGCACAAAAACTTGACACTGAGCTTTCAAATCTTTGTTGGTTCTCCTTATAGTTCACCTAAGGCGATACTGGGTTCTTTCAGTCGTTTTTTCAGGCTTATAAGTCTGGTTAAAGTCTTAATCATGTTACACGCGACAAATGTTCTTATACCGAGTAGTTTGTAATGACTGTCAAGTTTTCTCAAACTACCCCTAATATCATGTCATCTGCTGTTTAATCCAGAAAATGACATGATGAGAAATTTGGCCGTTTAGGTGTCAAAAGATTGACCTGGTTATTTACTTCACGGTTAACATTTTACAATTTAGATGTGTTTGAACTTTGAACTAGACGTGAAACTGAATTTTTTTTACCAAAGTTGTTTTAGGGTGTTCATCGATTCGGTTAAATTTTTTTCTGGGTAAAACTGAAAATCGAACCGAATTCAAATTCGATTAAACTAAAACAAATAACCGAAAACCAAACCAGATACCTCGAATAACCCGAATTACTTCATTTTAATTATTTATTTATTTAATTATATAGATTTTTAGTACCAAAAACATTTTCAAGCTTAAAAAAAAGTTATATTTCTACTATGAAAGTGTTTTAATGTTTATTTTTGTATATAAATATATAAAAAAAATATATTTATGTGAGTTCGGTTATCTGTTCGATTTTCGGTTTATTGTGCCAAAATCATATACGAACCGAAACCCAAATATTTATTTTGGTTCGGTTTGGTTTTGGCAAATTAGGTTCGGTTTTGGTTTTCGATTTTTATGGGCAATCACTGAAACGCCAAAATGAGTAAAAAACCAACTTTGTATTTCGTTCAATTTATACAATTTTGGCAAATACTGACATTAGAAAGTCGTAACATTTCCATTATGACATTGAATGCAATCACATACTTCTCGAATTTCTTTTCTATTTAATGTCACGTATCAGATAGACCATGTCCAAATAGCACAACTTGCATATAGCTATGTTTATTAAGTATTACGGAGTATTATTATTATTATTATTATTATTATTATTATTATTATTATTTTTTATTTTTATTTTAATAATATTTTTTTGCTAATAATGTAGTTTTCTATTCAAGTATGTAAAAATGGTATAAACTGTTTACTTATATGTGATTAAAACTTAATCATTTTAATGAATGTTTACTAGGTAACAAAGGATCAAAAACATATGTAAAATAACGAAACAATCATCAAACAAATGACCCCTCATTACGTGACCAACATCATACTTTACGTTATGGTTAATGACCCCTCATTACGTCAGGATTCTGATCCCGATCCTGATCTTAGGATCTTACGATTTTACGATACTTCAAAGCAAAAACGATCTGGATCTTACATAGGATCTTTGAAAGCTTAAGATCTTATAGGATCCCGATCTTGAGCGTAGGATCTTAAGATCTAATCCGATCTGATCATACTTTTCTTTAACCACAAACTTAAAAACTGCAAATTTATGGATTGTGTTTTGTAGAATTTAAAAAGAAACATGTTAATCTTCTTAAACATTTCATAATCATAATTTAGAACAACATTTCTATGAAACATTATATAATTTTGTGGTTATGATATACAATAATTTATAGATTTGTATAATATTACAAAGACTATTAACAAAATGACATTATGGCAGGATTCTAAGATCTCGATCCAACTTACGATCTCGATCTTGCAAAGACGAAATCGATCCTAAATAGGATCCCGATCTTGAATATCCTGCTTTACGCGACAGCAGGCATATCCTTCAACCATGGATCCAAAGGCTTCCCAATCGAGTAAACGATAAATCCAATCTCCCTTAGCTCATCGGCCTTCACAACGTTCCTTCCATCAAACACGAAAGCCGGTTTCATCATATAATCATAAATCCGCTTGTAATCGAGCTTCTTGAACTCATCCCATTCAGTCAGTATACACAACCCATGAGCACCCTTAGCCGCCTCATAAGCATCGCACACTACACTCACTTGCTTAACTGAGCTCGGGCTCAAGGGCTGCAGGTGGGCCGGGTGGTCCCAGTCAACCTTTTTCATTGCTAAATCTCGTTGTATCTGATCCTCAGTTACCTGTGGATCATATATGCTTAAATGAGCCATATCTCCTGTTAACCCATTGCAAACATCGATTGCTGGTGTTTCTCTTGTGTCACCCGTATCCTTTTTAAAAGCAAACCCGAAAATCGCGATTTTTTTTCCTGCCACTGTGTTGAACATTGAGGAAACAATCCGGTTAACGAATCTTGATTTTTGGTAGTCATTGACCTTGATCACTTGTTTCCAATAGTTTGCAACTTCGGGTAACCCATTACATTCACAAATGTAAACCAAATTGAGTATATCTTTTTGGAAACAAGACCCACCAAACCCAACACTCGCGTTTAAGAACTTGGGTCCGATTCTGGTGTCCTTGCCTACGGCATGTGACACCTCTGCCACATCAGCGCCAGTGGCTTCACACAATGCTGACATGGCGTTAACAGATGATATCCGTTGAGCCAAAAAGGCGTTAGCTGCCAGTTTTGACAGCTCAGCTGACCATAAATTCGTGCAAATAATTCTCTCTTCGGGGACCCAATGGGCATAAACGTCTTTTAATGTTTTTATCGCCTTTTGCCCTTCTGGGGTTTCTCGCCCTCCGATTAAAACTCGGTCAGGGGCAAAAAGGTCATCAATCGCGGTCCCCTCAGCAAGAAACTCGGGATTCGATAAAATCTGGTAATTAATTCCCTTACTATTATGAGTTAATATCTTCTCAATAGCCTCAGCTGTTTTCACAGGGACTGTTGATTTCTCAACCACAATCTTATCAGATTTCGACACATCAGCGATCATTCTAGCCGCGCTTTCCCAATACGTTAGATCAGCTGCCTTTCCAGCTCCAAGACCTCGGGTTTTTGTCGGGGTATTGACAGAGACAAATATGATGTCAGCTTCAGCAACATGCTTCTCAACATCAGTGCTGAAAAACAGGTTTTTGCCTCTACATGACTTCACAATGTCATCAAGCCCGGGCTCGTATATCGGAAGCTGGTCACTATTCCAGGCTGTGATCCGAGAGACTGATATATCGACTACGGCTACTTCGATTGAGGGACACTTGAGGGCTATAACAGCCATTGTTGGACCTCCAACATAACCAGCTCCAATGCAACAAATTTTCACCATTTTTGTAGAGGAATTTTAGCCTAACATGACAGATAAGTGATTTTGTTAATTTATCTAAACAGTTCACATATTAAAAAACTAGAATACAACAAAAAACAGAATCTAGAAAGTAGAAACTGTTTTTCCCAAACTGCCTTAAAAACGTGATGAAAAAAACATGTTCCAACATACCATACCATATGTTACACTAGTATTATAGGGAACACTTTTGAAACATGAAACTATATTTTTGTTACATGATTTGATTGGATCAAAGGGTGATTATATTTAGAGCATAAAAATTTAGATCAAGAAAGATCTAACTATAAACACAATGAAGGCATTACACATGACTTTTTCTATAAACAAACAGAATAATTGACATAAGAACACCATATAATGCATAATATATAGTAAGTTATAATGAAACATTATATCAAGAAACATGAAAGAAGTTGAGAATAAAAGTGTTCACCTTATGGGAAAGAAACTGCAAGAAGGAAAGAATAGAAATGAAGTTATGCGAGTGTAAAGAGGAGAAGCCGACATCTTTAAATACCACAAAATATTAAGTTATGTAAACTCCTAAACTAAGCAAAGTGTCAAAGTCAAATTTTAAAATATGAATTATAGTATTCAATACGTTTCCAAATGTACCTTTCAGTAACTACAAACGGAATTTTAACTGATTTTTCTATACTAAAAAAAAGAAAAGAAAAAGAATTCTTTAAAAAATGTTTAGTCAAAAATCAAAATACTTGGGGTCTTATAACCTTTTTGAGGGGTTGGAAGAACCCATTATGAAGCTTGAAATGTATGACTTGACTTGATATGACAGTTAAAAATCAATGGATCATCATCAAACATTTTGCCTTTTTTATGACTTCTCATATGAATTTGAGGCAAACCCACTAGAGACTAGAATTTGTGTACTTTCTTGGAAACCCAATTTAGAAAACATGAGTCTTGTAATCTTGTATAACATTCCATGGTTCATACTTCATACGTACCAAATGTATAAGTTATGGATGTGTTTATCTGATTATTGCGTTTTCAAATCATAGCATTTGCATATAGTAAACCCGATTTTGGTTAGTGAATGTTAAAAGGTCAAATAATCTGTCTTAAAGTATCCATAACAATAATAATATGTCTTAATGAAACCTTAATAAGCACGAAAAATAAAGCTCCTACAAATGCGGATACATAAATAACTTTCATAAAGCAATACCAAATACTATGATTATCAACACAATGCCAAAGACCCTTTGTGATGAGTCACGAGAAGTGTGTCATTCATGTGTTGGTAAGGATGATTTGCTTTTAATGTTTCTTTTTATCCTAAAAGCTATCAACCCATGTCGCTTAATGATTTATACAGAAAACGCATGTCGCAAAATTCATAAAAATGTGAACTTTTTAATAACGTAAAAAAAAAAGTAAAGTAACTCCCAATACCGTCTTTCACGGTGTATGGGGGAGGTTGAGACGTAGACAACCTTACCCCTACCTAAGGTAGAGAGGCTGCTTCCGGTTCTACCAAAGGTAGAAAAGGACCTCCGGCCTTGCAAGGGGTGAGGATCGAAACCTTGACCTCTGTCTCCAGAGGCAAGGGTGTTAACCACTTGATCCAACCTTGCTTTTTTTTTTTTTTAATAACGGATTTTTATTATTTATTGACCAAAAATATGAAAGATTTCCAAACCCAAAAACCCATTTAGGGGGTTTTGACTACAAGCTGACTTTAAAAGTTTATTAGCTTATTAGACGAGTAAGTTTTTCCCTAAGTAGGGAAGACAAGTTTTTAACTCATGTATAAATGGTCTAACCGAGTATCTCTGCTTCTAACTTTTTTTCCTTGATCACCATTAACATCTTGTGAGAACAAGGAATATCTAACAACTTTAGTGGTGGTCAGTTTACTAGCTTAATACGAAGGATTTTTATAACTTGTGCACTAGGGGCACAAGTTAAAGAGGGTCACACTTTGAATGGCCAGTTAGTAGTTGTGGAGCTTGATGTTGGAGGATAATGAGGATCAATTAGTAGTTGTTGACCATTCAGAAGGTGACACTCAAAATGTTAGACACTTTTTAACATGTGCCCGCACAAGTTAGAAAACCCTAATATGAACTATAAAAAAGTCAATAAAGTTATGCTATGAAAACTCATGTTCCAAAAGTGCCAAAAATTGTGAAACATCTGAATATGTGGTCATTGTTGTTGTAAGGCAAGGTTTCACTTTTACCATGTTTAGGGTAAAATAATGGAACGTGAACGGTGGGGACTAAACGTACGTGTCGGTTATACCTGTTTGAGAAAATATGGCTTGAAGTTAGGTATGCTGTGTGGTGCATGCATGCGTCAATAGCAATCTTGTTGTACCAAAGCTTAGAGTTTCTTTGAGTCTTGAATAAGGTCAAAAAAAGTTACTTAATTTGAGTTTAATTGAGGTGACTTTGGGTAGGATTTAAACACTTTGTGTTTTGATATAATTATTTTCAAAACGGTAAATAGTAATTATCAAAACTGAATATCTATATTTACCTTTTCTCTAATTGATTAATATGATTTTCAATTCCATAACCACCACAAAGTAGCATTTATGTTTGAGACACAAGATTATGAGAAAATTGTGCTTATTTTCTGAAAAAATAAGTTATTCAAAACGCTCCATCTCCATTTACAGTTACATTTCCAATTTCAGCAACAATTACTTTCGTCAAACATACCCTAAAGGTTGTTAGGAAAAGAGTCAGAAACGATAATTGGTGTAACTTGATTAAACCGTTTATGTCTAAGTTAAAAACACACTTTCCAAATAACCTGAACAAGAAAAACATCATATGTATTTTTCCGATGTTCAATTCCATATGAGAAAATCCAAATATTAAAAGTACTCAAAATATATATATATATATATATATATATATATATATATATATATATATATATATATATATATATATTAGAACCTCTATAAATTAATAATGTTGAGACCGGGATATTTTATTAATTTAGCGAGATATTATTATATCAATAAATTAATAAATTATTAATTTAAAGAGGTTCATGTATGACCTTCAAAATTTTCATATCCAATGTACATTCACACATTAAATGGATGTGAATGAGTTGTTGGATTATCGGCATAAAATGGATGTAAATGAGTTGTTGGATTATCCTGGTGAAAATAATGAATGTTACAACGTTCAAAACATTGAAGAAATTGTGGCGGATACCGTTCAAAATCCAGTTGATGATGAAGTTGAGGATGATTCGATAGCTTTGGAACCGGTCACTCGAAAAGAAGCATTGCAAGCGGCAACAACTCTTCATAACTTTTTGTTGCAATACGAGAACACAATGCCTACTCTATTAAGTGCACTAGGTAAATTTAAAGATGAACTCAATATAGATTTGAAGTTTACAAAAAAACAAGTGACTATAGATTCTTTTTTACTAGACAATCTTAGAATTTTGGAATATTTTGGAAAATTATTAATTTATAGTTTCGTTGGGACCAATATATTTACATTGGGATTTCAAAAAAATTATTATCATATTATTTTATCGATTGGGGTCCAATTTTTTACTAGTCCCAAGTTGAGACCGGACAAATTATTAGTTTTATCGAGGTTATTAATTTATCGAGTATTAATTTATAGAGGTTCTACTATATATATATATATATATATATATATATATATATATATATATATATATATATATATATATATTTCAAATGAAAATGACCCATAAAATCATCAAGTCATAAACAAAAGTTATCCAAAGATGACTTAAACCATAGATAAATTTTTTTCATCTAATATAAATTCATAGTGAGAATGAAAATGACCCATAAAATCATCAAGTCATAAACAAAAGTTATCCAAAGATGACTTAAACCATAGATAAATTTTTTTCATCTAATATAAATTCATAGTGAGAATGATCCATCCAACACATAAAATAGCTCAACTAATACCGATCGACTATAAACTAAAAAACTAACCATTGAAGCTATGAATTTACGCAACTAAAATACCAACTCTAAACTAAACTACCAATCTCAAAAAAAAAAAAAAAAAAAAACCAACAACTACCAAATACGATGTCAACATATCATATACATTCTCTCAAAACAATCGATGTCACCAACCAAAAACTTGTTGATAGACATAGAATTTCATAATTTCAAACCTTTTGTTACCGCATTAATTACCATTGGTAAATTAACCATTCGCAACCTATACCACATTTTCTATATCTACCTTACTGACTAACTTTGTTGAGTACGTAAGAACCTCGTAAGTTGTTTCAATTAATTTATCCTAGTGAAAAACTAATAAATAGCGTTAGTGGTTGTTTTTATTAGCTATTCTATCGATGATACAAATAATTAGATTCACGCACTGTTTGTGTATAAGGGGAGGAGGAGTCGTGATTCCGAAATTTTCAGCCATCCTAAATTTGACCAATAAAACTAAGCCAACTCATTTCAGCCCTCCAGCCCTCCCAACCAATTTCACTCGCGTCCATGATATTCCAGCCCTCCAAATTTTTTTATTTTTTCCCCCTAAACTATTAAACTACACAATTTATAACTAAACTACATAACATTTCATTAAAAATTAAAAAAGAAAAGTACATAAATGGTTAAAAGGAACATTGCAACATTTTTTAAAAAATAAAAACAAACTAAATTAATTCTTCAATCGATGAAAAAGAACTACCCGTCGAAAAATGCAAAAGAGGAGTTGTGGAAGTGTTGTTTAAAATGAAAGAAGTATGTTGTATATACATGATTTTTAAAAAGAAAAAGAAAAAAAAAAAAAAAAATACACAAATGGTCCCTGTAACGGCTAGCGATTTTGAAAGAAAAAAAAAAAATTACACAATGGTCCCTCTAACGTCTCATTCCAACAGCTTCATCAGAGGGTTGGCAGCCCTCTCACCAGCCCGTTGAGGGCGGGGCGGTGTTACCGCCGGTATGGCCAAGCCCTTTGGTGAACCCGTCGGGCACTCCGCCTCCCCTAAGGCTTTTCTTTGAACGTAATTATTAAGTAAAATTCCTTCCTATAAAAAATAACACTTAGGGTATGTTTGACATGGAGCGGTGTGGAGTTTTTTGGAGCGGTGATCAATAAGCATTTTGATTTTTAGTACTCGCTTGGCAAAGGAGCGGTGAGCTTTGCTATTTTTTAAGAATGCTCATTTTTTCAATACTTCTTTGAGAAGCTGTGAGCGGTGAACTGTGACTACTGCTCACAGCATACTGCTACTGCCCACTGATACTGCTCACCGCTACTTTTGACAAACACACCCCTAATCTTGATTTGTTTAACACATTTGAATCCAACTTTCGATAGATCTATAGTTCAAACTTAATAATAAGCAGTCTTAATATTTTGCTAGTAATTGCCTTTAAGCAACATCTAATAAGTTCTAGTTAAATGTAGGGGTGTTCGCGGGAGCGGTTCGGTTCGGTTAGTTGGAAGATTTAAATTATTCGTCGCGGGGCGGGTAATTAATTTTACTATCCGAAACCGAACTGTACTAGGCGGGTAACCGGATAAGCGGGTACCCGAAATGAGCGGTTACCCGCGGTTCGGGTCACGGTTAACCATTTTAGACATTTAATCGAGTTTAACCTTTTAAACAATAATATGTTCTAGAACGTAAAATGTCATTTTAGTAAAATTAAATGACATTTAATAGATAATAGTCATATAAAAGTTATCCCGTTAGAATAATTTCATTCAAATATCCATACATAATCAATTAACAAAATAATAGTTATTCGACGTTTATAGATTACAATCAACTTTATCAACTTTAACACATAAATGTTTAGAAATGTTCATATTAGGAGCGAAAAAGGCGTTATACAATAAAATTAGTGCAATAATATAATTAATACTTGTACAATTATTTAAATATTTAGTTAAAAAACCTTCATGTATTAATCACGGTTCGGTTCGGTTAACCACGGATATCAAAAAATAAAAACCGAAACCGAACCGTGATAAGCGGGTTTTTTCGGTTTCTGTTTCTTCGGTTTCGGGTTTTTTCGGTTTCGGATTGAGCGGTTCGGCTCGGTTCTTCGGTTTCTCGGATTTTTGAAACACCCCTAGTTAAATGCCTTGTAACGTGTGATATTAAATGGAATTGCATATCTATTTTAATTAATTTAATGATGCATTGCTGCTTGTCTACTAAAAGTGACTAGCAAAATATTTGTGGGTTGCGGCGACGGATATCTTGTAATTGCAATTTTGGCGAGTAATATTTTTTGATAATATGTTTTTTCGTGACGAATTATAACAATATTATAGAGTTAAGAGGTACTTGATCATTATTTCTTACGATAATAAATGTAATAAAAGGCGTTTAATATAAAAAAAAAATAATAATAATAACATGAAGATAAGAAAGATGAAACAAACGAGCATAAAGAGAAAACTCAAAGTAAACGTCAATTTGTAACTAAATAGCGTAATAATTAAAAGAGCAAAGATATGGATGCCTAACACATATGTCTAAACTTGTGCCTAATCCATTAACAATTTGACACATCACTCATACATTTTCTCTCTCTAAATCTTCACTTTCGATTTTTTCACTTGTCATCATCTTGTTCTTAGGCATGTTTTTAGTTATATATTTTAGGCATGACAATCATTTTCCTAATTAAAATGTTAATGTAGTTAAAAGGGTCATTAGGATTTGGTTAAAATAAAGGGAAAATTCCATATATACCCAAAAGAAACTTCATAATTCCATATTACTCAAGTGACAAGTTTTTAATGCATGAGTACAATGCTTTTAAAACATGTGTTGGGGAAATATGGAATTATGATTTTATTTTGGGTATATATGGAATTGCCTCTAAAATAAATTATTGTAAACTTAGAAAAAATTTGGTTGGTTTGTACCATGTCAAATAAAGGATGGCCACATTAGTCAGTAGCTTTCATACTTTGTACCATGAGTTTTATGTTAGGGTGGTTTAGTTGTATTTTTCATGTTAGGGTTGTTTAGGTGTTTAATATATGTGATTGTGCACATATTAATCGTACATAAGGTTTTAATATGTGTATTTTCTTAAAATTTATATAAGGAAATCTTAAAAGAGTTTAAGGGTATATGTGGTATAAATAAATGGAAAGAGTTTTTTCATTATTTATGAGAAAATCTTTTACTCAGAGTGATTTTACAGGATCCTCTAATCATTTTTTACCCTTTAAATGCACATCACTTTAAAGATTATTTCGATAACTAAGTTTGTTAGAACAACATATGTGCTATGTAAAATAAACGTTCAATTGTGAACCGAATAAATGTCGTCATCTAACCTTTAAAACATCTGGTTGAGAAAATAAATGCAGAATTGCTGGAAAGCAAATAAGTTTATCACGCGTTGGAAAACTTTTTATAAAAGTATGTTTATTCAAAAGATACATTTTATAGTCACACATATCGTGTAAGGTGAATAGTTGAGCATGTTTCTATCAAATTTCCGTCTAAAATTGAAGACTTAGGGGGTGTTTGGGATTGCTTTCAAAACGTGATTATTTGATTATTAAGTTTTCAAAATGTGGATAATCAATTTATGGTGTTTGGCAAAACAACTGTAATAATCACTTATCTACGTTATACATCCTCCAAAACGTGGTTTTGTGGCTGCATGTTGGTAGTTACTTTTTCAACACTTGGTTTTGTTTCAAAACGTGATAATCAATCCTAAACACCCCGTTAACTTGATATGGAAAATGTGTTAATATGACTAGCAAGGTACTCGCGCGTTGCGACGGCGGATACTTTGTGATTAAAGTCTAAACATTAACAAAATGACAATGACGAGCTGATTAACCTGAGAAAAACAAGAAGAAGATGATCCTGGTCTGGCCCGGTTACCGGTTCCGACTTTTTTTCAGGTTCGTTTTCGGACAACTTTTATTGGCTAGCCGAACCGATGACTCCAGTTCCCGGTTAAACTGGTTGAACCCGTTGGTCCGGTCCGGTTTTAAAATTCATATGTACCATCAACTTGTTTGCATATAAATTGTATATGAAGCTTTGTTTTTTTTTATTAGTTTGTACAATATGTATAATAACATGTATATCTCATTTTAGGGATGGTTTAAAAATAAGGGTTTTGTTAACCACAATCCATGGGGTTGTGTTTAAACATACCTTAATTAAAATTTTTGCATTAAATGAACACTAAACATTCCATTTTAACATCACATTTCATGTTTAAAATGAAAAAATATGTATAATTATGGAATATACTACTTCATTTAATGCAAAATTTTAAATTAAGGCATGTTTAAACACAACCCTATGAGTTGTGATTAACAAAACCCTAAAAATAATATTTATAAACCTCAATAGATGGTTATAGACCTTTTTTTCTTGTATTAAATTACATTGTATTTTTTAATTGATATTTCTAAAACATGTTTACAATAGGTGCTTTAAAGTATTGTAACTAATGCTATTATGGTTATACTCATTAAAACTTGCATTTATTTATGATGAGTATGTTGCAAGCTATTGGTTTCATAGCAAAACTAATACAATTTCATAATAAGCAAGTGTGTTGGCTTAATATTTTAATACTTCAATTTTGAAAATGTCGCAAATGATTTATAATGTAGTAAAGTAGACAATGTTTTAAGTGATCGGATAAAAATTGTTAACTAGTAAGACAAAATTTAACTATTTTAAATGATCAAATGGTTGTTCAAATTGAAGATATTATTGACAATAATAGTATAAATGTTGTCCTATCGGATGAATCTGTTGAGGTAAATGTCTTAAATGTCGTGTATCAACGTTGGAGTGGTCGATTAATCTCTCGCTATGCCCATTGATTCAAAACACCAATTCATATTCATCATTCAACGATATGCTTTGATGCGGTAATACAAACAACCACCTAGATCATATGGAGAATTTGAAATCGTGTTTGCTTTGACATGAAACCGTTGAGGAGGGATACTTTAAAAGAAGAGATCAAAGTACTATCTCATTCATGGATTCTACACAGGCGTAAGAGTTAAGAAGTTAATTCTCGTTTGGTTTGATTGGATAGTTGATCCTAAAACTGTTTGTAAAAACTTACCGTCCTGTCTCTTTTTGTATTAGAGAATATTTATAAAGGAAAAATTCCCAAAAGGGACCAAGAATAGGAGGGAACATCACTTCTTACACCTTTATTTTTCAAAAGTCCAAAAGAGGCCGAAGCGACTATACTATTGGGCAACTCACCATATTTTTGACAAATGTCCTTTGTTTTTTGAGCAACTTGTGTAGGAAACGGTGTGCACTTTTATTAATTAAATCAGATTACAATAAATAACAGAATGTAAATAACAGAAAATTAAATAACAGACAACAAGGAGTAGAATCAGAAGACAGACACTATTCAACGAAAATAAACGAAAGTAGTAAAGTTCGGTCAAGGCACGAGGCTCGTGTTTAACACGATTCCCTTAAAACAGATTCGCCGTCTGTTTCCCAGGGTACAACTGCCAAAGCTGATGTACAGCCAGACGTGACAAACTTGCCTGAAAGATCACGAAAAATCTTGCGTGTTTCTGATCGAAGGACTGCTGGAAATCGGTGGCTATGGAGCCGTGGTTTTTCTGTGTCTTAAAACCGAATGAGATAATATCCTGTAAAATTAACCAGATTTACAAACACGATTTGAAAATCATATTCGAATCTGAATTAAACTTGTACACAAAGTTTAAATCAATTCCTAAAATAGGTTTGCACAAAATCTGTAAAGAAAGGAAACAAATCTGCAGCGAAAAGATACGCACGTAGGTGAAGTTTCGGAGCTGCATTCGTGTTCGCAGGTCGCGCGGGCTCGCATGAGTTCAGAAGCTTCGAACCCATTTTGGCCCAGAAATCCTGAAATCTGCATCCCCTGCGCGCGCGTAGGCGTGGGAGTAAAACCCAACTAAAAGAATTTGATAGCCAATACCAAGATTTCCTTATAAACAAGCTTTCACTTCTTGTTTTGGGCGATGTGGGTGATGAGTGTGTAAATACTTATCATTTTACACCCATTAAAGACACAAAAATGACCAAAAACACCCAAAAATATTGCAGATATCCTTGGTTTTGTGTTTTTACATGTTTCAGGTACAAAGGATTGAAAACGGAGCGAAAACGGGCATTTTTGGAGCAATTCGACAGTGATTGTGCATTTGGTCAAGAAAAGTCAAAAACGGAGTCAAAGTCAACCTCGGGACACGGCATTGGAATCAGCTTGGAAAACCGAAACCAAAACCAAAAAATCATAAAACACCTAATCCTAATTACCCTAACCCTAAACCTAATTACCTATCCTAATCCTTAAACTAAATAACCTTAACCCATTACCCTTTTTAACCCACAAATAATTAACCCATTCATTTCCCAAGCCCAACATAATCCAAGCCCAACTCAAAACTAAACCCAACCCGGTTTCCTTTTGAGTTAACCAAAACATCTTACCCGGTCTTCTCTTCTCCTTCCCTTTTCCCGCCCAACAAAAAGCAACCCAACACCATCATCACCACCTCTGCCACACACCACCCTACACCTCTGAAACACTCCATCTCCCCTACCCTTCACGAGATACCATCTTCACATGTATCTCATTGCCACGCTGGTAATCCAAGTGATTAACTAGGCGCCAAAATGAAATAAAAGGCTGTGATCATCCCAACTTTAATCCAATGATTGGGAATTAATCCCAAGAAGCACAAAATGGTTCTGAGGCTGTTTTCCCTCACAAAACAAGCACAAAAGGGCAAGAAGACCCCTAGTTAGTTTAGTAGTATAAATAGGAAGTCTTGTAAGCCTTATAAGGCAGGTTTTATTTAACTTAGTTTTAAGGTACTCTTTAATATTTAGCTTATTTTCAGCATTGTAATTTACTTTTATTTTAATATAAATTCAGTCTTTATTGTAATTCTTCAAAAAAAATCCAAACTATAGTGTAGCTTATTTAACTGCTTATTGCTTATATTATGCTTTTTATCTGCTTATTTGTTCTAGTTTATGCTTATTAGTCTGTGGTATGCCCATGTAGTTTAGATCACTAGTTCTTGGTTGTTTAGTCCTTTTTTAGCCTTAGGAAGTTTCAGAAAACCAAAAATAGCATAATCTGTCTCAGCTTATTTTAGCCATTATTTTCAAATTGCAAATTGCTTTTTAGTACTTAAATCATCTTTATAAACTCCTGACTTTCAAATCTATTGCTTATATTGGTCTAGTACTTTGAAAATCCCATAACAGCCTAGTTAAAGGACTATTTGGGATAGTGGGTCAAAATGGGTTATACGGGTCAAAATGGTGACCACTGTTCATTTACCCATTTGTTAAGTTTGTTTGAACTTATCTGAGGCTGGTTAAGTTGTGTTACTTAGATATTAAGCTGTTTTGAGGATATTTTAGGATTTGAGTTTGTGAGTTCATTACTAGAATCTCAACTGCCCATTCAAGCTATCTATAAGTTGAAGCTTAATTGGTCCAACCTTTTTGTGAATTTAAGTGCATTCTAGTTAGTAAAGTGGGCTTTAAAAGTTAGTAGTGATAACTTGAGTATTGTAGGAATTAGATGTCATTTACCAAACCTGCTGCATCAGCAAGTGATGTGCAGACCTGCACTATGAAAATTGCCCCATCTCAGCTTTTTACTTCCCTTGTATCTGCTGATCCACTTAAGCTTAGTGCCTGAAAATTGGTTTCCAAATAGCTTGTAGTACTAGCTTAAAGTTTCTGATCTTGGTTTTCATTTTGAGCTTATTGAACAGCTTATTTTTTATCTGCAAGTTCCCCAGTTGGAACTGCTCTCAGACCTGCACAAATTTCATGTTCCCAAGTGCATCTGACCTTGAGCTTAATTGAATAAGCAATTGGACTTAAAAATTAGGTATTTTCAGTTTGAAAGTAGTGTGTAGTATAAGCTTTAAAGTTCTTCTTTTGTTTTGCCCCAATTAGCTGTTTCCTAGCTTATGGAACAGCTTAAAGTGGGCTGTTCACCCATTTATTTCTGTACAAAAATTACAACTGGCCAACTGCTTATCTGCTCATTCCTTGAGCTTATTTGGACTTATTCAGTAGACTTAAGTCTCATATAGTGTGTTTGTCAGTATTTGATCAATTGGTGTTCATTGGTACTGTTTAGCTTACTTTTGAGCTTATTTGAAACTGCTTATTGGCCCATTCTGCTTATTTAGATTGAACTGAGTTCTGAGTTTATTTTTCCTAGCTTTAGAATATCATTTAAGATTTTTCTGCAAAATTTCATATTTTTCCAAAGTCATTTACTGTTTTTAAATCATTTAAATAGTTTCTTGTAGTTTTTAATTCATAATAAATAATTTAAAAGTCAGATAAATACAAATCTTTTTTCTAAAATTTTCTTTTATCATTTAGAACTTAGGAAAAATAATTTGGCACCCGTAGAGTTAGTATTTCTTAGATTTGACGTTTATGCTCGTGTTTAGATTTCTCGATTCGCGTTTTATAGTTTAATTAGTTTGTGCTTAATTCTGCTTTCTAGATGTATATGTTTAAGTTTTCCTTAGCCTATCTATGCTTCCCATAGTTGTAGGATATTTAATCAAACACCAAAATCTCTTTCCAATCATCAAGCATTTTAATTCCTAACCGATAACAAAATCCTCGATTCACACCTCGCTGGGACACGACCCGGGTAATCACTTATCCGGTATCACACATATCGTATTCACGGGTTTTGTAAGTTAGCCTTTTTCCTAAAGGGTTGATTTGTTATTTCCCGCGTTTCACGCATATCCGTCTGATATTATATATATATACTCACACACGGATCAAAATTTTGGCGCCGCTGCCGTGGAGGTTGTGTTGCGACAATATTGTTAAAGGTTTTAACGATTAGTGACTTGAGATCTTTCCTTGTGAAGTTCCCGTTTTCCATAAACCCCATAAAATACAAAAATATTTTTCTTTTCTTTTGTATATATATTATCATATAAAAAACAAAAATACAAAAATATTTTCCGTTTTGTTGTGTAAAATAAAAGATAAAAGCAATCTCAAAATAATATTTCTCAACTTGGAGTATTATCATAATAAGTTCCCAAACAAAAGATTAAAACTTGTCTTGGTGTCGCTTGCGAATTCGGCTCACCTTTGATTGATTAACAAACTCTAACGGAGGTTTCAGGAGGTTTGTCATTAAGTTGACGAACCGAAAGGAGCGGGTTTTTAAGGAGCATTTATTGCCCACCTTTGCTCCTCCGCCACCCTGTGCGTTTTTCTTTCAAAGAGCTACCGTACGCTTGTTTGATTTAAGGTTTAAGTTCCTTGTGTTTTGCTTCGATCTTGTTTTAATTGATTTATTTTCCATTTTTTCTCTTAAAAAAAAATCTTTTAATGATTTTCAAAAATAATCTTCTTTATCCTCTTAAATTGTTTAATTCTATCTTCTTATCCCTCTATAATATTTGATTCTCATGGCGGACATGCGTACGATGTCGGAATTACTTCAAATACCCACCGAGGGTTACGAAGATGCTATCATTTTACCGGCAATTCTTTCCGGGAACTTCGAGATAAAAACCGGTTTAATTCAACTTGTTATGTCGAATCAATTTCATGGATTCGAGAGGGACGATCCCTACGCTCACATCCGATGGTTTAATAAGTTGACTTCGACTGTTAAATATAAGGATGTTCCTGATTGCGCGATTAAGTTGATTTTATTCCCGTTTTCTCTCGAAGGGGAAGCCCGGAGTTGGCTCGATAAAGAACCCCCTCGTTCGATTTCGACTTGGGAAGATCTCGTTTCTAAATTCGTGAATCATTTCTTTCCTTATTCTAAGATTGCGAATCTTAGGAACGATATTACAAATTTTCAACAACTTTTTGATAAAAATTTTGGTGAGGCATGGGATCGATTCAAAGATCTTCTTTATAAGTGCCTACCTCATGGTTTTTCGGAATTGCAACAAATTGATATGTTTTATCATGCTTTGACGCAAACCGATCAAGATTCGCTTAATGCAGCCGCCGGTGGCAATATCTTGTATCGAACTCCGAAAGATATTTTAACAATTATCGAGAACAAGTCCACGGTTCACACTACACGAAGCAAACCGTTTGCTTCCAGAATGAGTGTTTCCTCCTCTACTTCCTATAAGAAAGAAAAATCTATTGAAGATGTAATACCTAAAAATCCAAAATGTACAAAATGACCAAAATGCCCCTACAATTTAAAAAAAAAAATCTATTTAAAAGCTTATAAATCACCAATTAAATTCCAAACCTTTGGGAATGAACTAGATATGAAGCCAAATAATTTTTGTGATTACATTTCAACATTTTAAAAAGTACAAAATACACAAAGTATTTATTTTGGCCGAGCATATATATAATTCGTATATATTTAATATTAAAAATACAAAATAAATTAAATAAAATACAAGATAATTGCTAATAAAATTAGGAAAAGATCACAATCAGTATTTGAGCTTAATTAGACTTTCTTGGGCCGAAATTCATTGATCCTTATCATCTATACACGTTTTTGTATTTTATTATATATAGAAAAAAATAAACCGAAACCCTTAAAACCTTTACAAAAATTCGATCAGCTGCCATTCGACCTAATAAAATTCGTGCCTTATTTTTCTGGAATTCTTCATAATCTAAAGAAGCTTAGAAAATTGTTTGGAAGTCGTGGGATCCGTTGGTTTGATCGCTTGCGAATTGTTTTGTCGAATTAGTTATAGCGAGAGGTACAAATTTGTTTTATCCCTTTCGTTCGTTCGATTGTGCATGTTATATTTTTCTTATGTTAGTATGATCATATAAGACCTAAATAAATTATATAGAACGAATCATGCAAGCTATATAGATCGTAATGAATTTTGATAGCAAAAACGTATATAAAATCCAATACGCGTAATACGATTTATCCAGGACTTGTAATTATTTATTTTAGACAATATACGACATATATGGTCTGGGAAAAATACTAGTTCGAATTGTAGAAGCTTAGATGGATCGTAGCCTAATTTTGTTAAAATCGTATATATGTATCGAATGGAAGAAAAATAAAAAGAAATGATTGCGTGGTTTTGTAACCTTACAACAGGTTTTACCTCTCGAGGGATCTCAAGAGGCTTACAACCCCACCAGGCAGTGTACCTGACCGATGTAGTATAGTGTAGTGGTAAGTACGGGGGATTGATCGTTCTCCACAGGGAATAGTGTTCGTTAGGTATGAAAGACTACTCTAATTAGGTCTAAGGGTTGAGGAAGATTCTTTTTTTTATGTTTTTATAATTTTATGAAAGCAAATAAAATCTCGGTTTTGAAGGAGTGGGCGGAATTAGTTGCTAGTCAACTAACCCAAATTACTACGAATGCAAATAAAATAAAATAACAAAAATGAAAATGTGGTGAGAAACTTATGTGTAGAGAAATGTGTTTACTTAGATTTTCTTACTCCCTAACTATCTTTTACCGGTTAATTAGTGTGTATTAGTCGCGTGGATGACGGGTGTATTCCTTAATACCATTCGTGGGGTGGCGTACTTACTTCCCCAACTCTACAAGCTCCTACTTCACTCCTATGTCGAGCCGGCTAGGAAGCTCCTAACATGGGATCACTAGAATTCGCTTGTGCATTAAATACAACCATAAAAACCTTTAGTACGCGTTTGGTTCATGTTTCTTAAGACGTTCAAGCAAGTTACCGAATAGGAAGTTAGCCAGTTTTCTTAAGCCTAACATAGATAAACAATCATCCAATACAACTAACAACACACTAACAACCAATAATCAATAGCTAAGTTTCATTAGATCTAAGCAAACACAAGATAAAATTAGCCTAACATGTTAAACAAAAGACAAGAATAAGATAGAATCAAACAACACATAGACATATTGAATGATTAATTGATAACTTATCTTTCAATGAAACATGGAAGATCTCAAGGCAAAAAGCCCTGAAAAAGATGCTAAAATCGTCTTAGGGTTTTCTCCCAAAATTCCACACACTAAGCTCTCCTTAATGACAAAAGATTAGAAAACTATATATAGATTTTTGGATCTGACGGCGTCACCTTATGGAGTGTGACGCCGTCACCTCGCCGCTTCTAGGGTTCCCGGATGACCTTCTTGACGCCGTCCCTCTTTAGCTCTTCAAAAATCCATTCTGGCTTATCAAGGCTTGACGCCGTCGAACCATGAACGTGACGCTGTCCCCTTATGATTTAAGCCGTGACGCCCTTGATCAAGTTAAAGCGTGACGCCGTCAGAATTCACATGCTATTTTCACTGGCTTATCATGAGTAAATTTCACGTCCAACTTTTCTTGCCAAAGCATGACGCCGTCCAGAGTAAATTGTGACGCCGTCAAGAGTAACTTTTAGCCGATTTTTGAGACTTTGTCGTTTTCTTCACTTTTATGCTCCAAAAACGTCCAAAATGCCTCCTTTTCCAGATTTCTCCTCAAAAGTACCTAAAATGACAAAAGGAACGATTTAGGGCAACATTTGATCAAATAAATACGATTTAGGGCTTAAATGACCCCTTAAAAGTGGTACACTTTTCGCTTCATCAAATACCCTTACACTTGAGATTTGCTTGTCCTCAAGCAAATGCGCTTTTATTCTAATCAAAATACAAGTTAGGGGTCATTTAATGCTAACATAAAAGTAATTACAACAAATAATCGTTCCACTTCAATCATAATAAGCACGGAGATTATAAACTAGCACCTCACAAGTAGTGTTTAGATACTCACATCTCTCAAGTGTCATCAAAATAAATCTCATAAATGAAAACGGATAATATCTCTCACTACCTGTCATAGCAACTAGATTACCATAGGCTTGGGAAAGGATCGAAAACCTCCTCCACTAGGCGTAAGCACCTAAGATAAACTATCAAAGAGGGCTTTTAAATGGGTTATAACGTTAGGTGTAGGGAAAAGGAAAACACGGTTTTGTTGGATAAAGGATATTTTACTGGTGGCGAGTTAAAAATCTTGATCAATTACATGTACTATACAATGTTGCTAAGCCAAGACTAGACTCGATCTTAAGCTAATGATAAAATAACAAAAACATAAAATAAACATAAAATAAAACGGGATGGTAGTCCGTATGTTTTTTCTATTTTTCTTTTTCTCATTTTTTTTGTGTTTTTCTTGATTTTTTTTTTTTTTTTTTTTTTTTTTTTTTTTTTTTTTTTTTTTTTTTTTTTTTTTGCATACACTTTTACCCTACCATCCAAAATAATACATCATAGGGGCATTGCATCCCCCTTACACTTGAACTTTTACATAACTTTACAAATACTAATCTAATGACTCGAATTAAGATAATTGAAAAACTTGGAGTACTTTTAAAATATTTAGCACATATGGGGGTAATAAATGATGTTCTTCCCCGTTACTCCATTACACTAGTACTTTACCCATGAGTCCCAATCGTCCCAAAACAATATGTACAAGGATATGACTCGACTTAGCAACCATGTAATCAATTAGATAATTAACTTGGGTTTAAACAAATGTTGTAACAATAATGCACTAAAAATGAGTGCATACAAGGTAGGCTAAGGCGATTTGGGTGTACATTTTAGTGGGGTGTAACAAATTCTTCCTTTAAGTAAAATGCTTAAAGGTCGAAACGAAAAGATAGGCTCTGAGGGGTGTACTAGGGGTATCGTGTACTAAAAATGAGTACAACGCAAAGGGTGTGGGGAATTACTTGACCAATGTAGCCAAAGTAATTATAACAAAAACACAGGTGTAAAACAATGGGTTAATCCTAATGCCTCTTATCATGTAGTAAATCTAACTACACGAATGTAGTCTCACTTGTGGCCTTGGAATGGTCCTAACGCAAGTTCTAGAATCTAAGTGCTACCGGTACACACATCATAGCATAAATGCTTTTCCTACCAATTCTAGGGGCGAACCTCACATATTTGGGGTGGAAAATTTTTTAGTGGTACGGTTTTTGTGCTAGTCATATAACTCCTATCCGTGAGACGCTCATTAAGATCAAAGTTTCACTCCTATGTGTTGTAAAAAAATTTAAATTTGGCACTAAAATTACCTTAACAAGTATTTCTCTCAGTTTTATTACACATCTACTATTAAACAAACAAAAATCAAGCGCAATGGCATTCTCAAAAATCGTACTTTTACCCCCCCTTACACTTAAGATGAACATTGTCCCCAATGTTCAAATAATAAGATGTAAAAGCAAAAAGTAAAAGAATGAAATCAAATACTCCCCTGATTCGCTCGGTGGATAATGAAATTACACGGTTAAATCTTCCTCCAAAGAGAATGTTGAAGCTCCATGACTAATGCATCGCCACAAGCTTGATCCAAAAACATTTCCTTGTCCAAAATAACCTGTTAAACCTGAGAAAACAAACACGAAAACCTGCATAACATCGGCGGGATAAAATCTATATATAAGGATATAATGCTTGTGGAATGAAAATTTTGCAGATTCCTGGAGATTATAAGTTGGAGATTTTAATAAAAACTTTTTATGAAAACAAAACTTTCAAAAATTTCTGGAAATTAAATCTGACGCCGTCAGGTTATAACCCCTGACGCCGTCAGAAATGACCTGACAAAAATTTTCATTTTAAGTTTCCGGAAAATTTCTGGAAAAACCTTTACCTTACTTCCTGGAAATCCTGCAAAACCTCATTATGACTCGATACAAGCATTTGACTCAAACAAATACTAATATGTATGCTAATTTATTATTATTACGATTCATGTTCATTTGTGTTCTAATAAACCGATTTAGATTTCCCTTACACTTATCTTTTGCAAAATACCTTTATATGTAGTTAAGACGAAGTTAAAAACAAAATAAAGCATTTTTACAAATTAGTTTTGAACATGAATCAATAATAATAAAATTTAAACACACATACGGAAACAAATAAAATCAAACAAACAAATAAATAAACAAACAAAGCAAATAAAGCTTGGGTTGCCTCCCAAGAAGCGCTTGTTTTTGTTCGAGTCATGAGCCTGACTCTACCCTTATTTAATGGATAAAGGAGAGGTTTTCCCTACACTTAGGATTAAGTGCGGGTGATAGTAGCGATACACACCAGCTCGGTAGGAGTATGCCACGTGAGGAAAGAGTGGTGGATGAATTATATGCTCAAAGGGGTGTGCTCCTTTCATCATAACCTTGCCTAGTTCACTTTGGTCAATGGGTGATTTTGAGTTTCCTCCTAAAAAGGGATCATCTTCTATCAACTTCGAGAGACTCCTAGTTGGGAATCCATCTTGACCTAATAAACCCGGTTTAAACCCATAATGTTTCTTGTGATCAATCATGAATGGGTGATGTAAGTATGTAAGGTCATGTTTCACTCCTATATTGGCTTCCTCTCTACAAGGCTTAGAGTCTACTACCTCCAACGTAAAACTACCCGGACTATATGGTTTGATGGGTGGATCGGGACCCTTTTCATTTCCTAAATTCACATCTAAAGATGGAAGATTAGGTAACGGTTTTGGTTGAGGCTCTGGTTCATCAAAACTAGGAACTTCCATAGAACTAAGAGTAAGGTTGTGATCACTAAAAGCATTCAAACCTATTTCTTCTAGTTGTGTTTGGTCCAAGGGCTCTACCTCTATTGGGGTTCCTATAGTCTCCTCAACTTCTTCCGGGTAAGTCACGGGCGGTGTGTGTGCCTCAAATGATGGTAGGACTTGTGGGGTACTTGGTGGGCTTATGTTACTTACCTCATCATTCCTGGTGTCAAGATCACCTATATCCTCATCATGTGTTTTAGTAGAATCTAACCCTAACATTTTCCCTAGTATCTCAAGTGCTTCTCTAGGCATCTCAACTTCTATGTCCGAATCATAAGGATCATCCTCAATATTCTGACTGCTATATACAAATTGCCTAAAAGATTCATCATGTGTTTCTTGAGATTCAACGTCATCAATCATAAAACCTAGGTCTTTTTGATTAATGTGATCATGTTCGGCTAAATCCTCCATCACATCAAGGTCACCTATGTGTTTGTTTTGTAATATGGCATTACATGACATCCACTTAGGTATCTCAACACTAACATATTCATCCCCAAACAAACTTGTTTCATGATCCTCGAAATTTGCGGTCAATTGACTTGTACTAACGTTTGTTGGGTTGTCTACTATATAATAATATTGGGCACACTCTTCAATAGCTTCCCATGCTTTCTCGGCACTTAATTCCCTAATATCCCTGCCGGCAATATGGTAAATGTCCCTTTGGGCATGTCGGTCGACATGATTGTAAAAGATTTGAGTTAGGGACCAAAAATCGAAGTTATGATGAGGGACTTTTTGGAGCAAATATTTAAAACGAGTCCATGCATCATAGAGAGGTTCATCTTTATGTTGTTTAAACATCAAGATGTCATATGGAGTGGGTGAATTACGTGGTTGGTAGTATGGTGGATTCGCGTTCTCCATAATGGTGAACGGAAGAGTCAATGGAAATTACGAACAAACACACAAAGAAATAAGATAGACTAAAGAAAACCTAAAAAAATAAAATAAAAATCTCACTAGAAGGGAGTCTAGTGAGTAGACCTATAAAATAAAAATTCAACCTAAACAATAACTATTCCCCGGCAGCGGCGCCAAAAACTTGATTGCGTGGTTTTGTAACCTTACAACAGGTTTTACCTCTCGAGGGATCTCAAGAGGCTTACAACCCCACCAGGCAGTGTACCTGACCGATGTAGTATAGTGTAGTGGTAAGTACGGGGGATTGATCGTTCTCCACAGGGAATAGTGTTCGTTAGGTATGAAAGACTACTCTAATTAGGTCTAAGGGTTGAGGAAGATTCTTTTTTTTATGTTTTTATAATTTTATGAAAGCAAATAAAATCTCGGTTTTGAAGGAGTGGGCGGAATTAGTTGCTAGTCAACTAACCCAAATTACTACGAATGCAAATAAAATAAAATAACAAAAATGAAAATGTGGTGAGAAACTTATGTGTAGAGAAATGTGTTTACTTAGATTTCCTTACTCCCTAACTATCTTTTACCGGTTAATTAGTGTGTATTAGTCGCTTGGATGACGGGTGTATTCCTTAATACCATTCGTGGGGTGGCGTACTTACTTCCCCAACTCTACAAGCTCCTACTTTACTCCTATGTCGAGCCGGCTAGGAAGCTCCTAACATGGGATCACTAGAATTCGCTTGTGCATTAAATACAACCATAAAAACCTTTAGTACGCGTTTGGTTCATGTTTCTTAAGACGTTCAAGCAAGTTACCGAATAGGAAGTTAGCCAGTTTTCTTAAGCCTAACATAGATAAACAATCATCCAATACAACTAACAACACACTAACAACCAATAATCAATAGCTAAGTTTCATTAGATCTAAGCAAACACAAGATAAAATTAGCCTCACATGTTAAACAAAAGACAAGAATAAGATAGAATCAAACAACACATAGACATATTGAATGATTAATTGATAACTTATCTTTCAATGAAACATGGAAGATCTCAAGGCAAAAAGCCCTGAAAAAGATGCTAAAATCGTCTTAGGGTTTTCTCCCAAAATTCCACACACTAAGCTCTCCTTAATGACAAAAGATTAAGAAAACTATATATAGATTTTTGGATCTGACGGCGTCACCTTATGGAGTGTGACGCCGTCATCTCGCCGCTTCTAGGGTTCCCGGATGACCTTCTTGACGCCGTCCCTCTTTAGCTCTTCAAAAATCCATTCTGGCTTATCAAGGCTTGACGCCGTCGAACCATGAACGTGACGCCGTCCCCTTATGATTTAAGCCGTGACGCCCTTGATCAAGTTAAAGCGTGACGCCGTCAGAATTCACATGCTATTTTCACTGGCTTATCATGAGTAAATTTCACGTCCAACTTTTCTTGCCAAAGCATGACGCCGTCCAGAGTAAATTGTGACGCCGTCAAGAGTAACTTTTAGCCGATTTTTGAGACTTTGTCGTTTTCTTCACTTTTATGCTCCAAAAACGTCCAAAATGCCTCCTTTTCCAGATTTCTCCTCAAAAGTACCTAAAATGACAAAAGGAACGATTTAGGGCAACATTTGATCAAATAAATACGATTTAGGGCTTAAATGACCCCTTAAAAGCGGTACACTTTTCGCTTCATCAAGAAACCCTAGGGCAAATTAGGGTTAGGGTTTGGTACCTTAAATCTAGTCAATAAATTCTATCTAATCATGAGGTAATGATGGATTGAAGAATTAGTGAGCTAGGGTTTTGATTTGCTTATTAAAA